>CM039600.1:27955457-28020973 GCA_022457205.1 Saccharum spontaneum | reverse complement strand
AGATCAGGACAGGCAACTAGTGAACAAAACGATACATGAAGGCATGGACATCCCATAGCCAGATGGGTCGTAGGCGTGAATCTTAGGTTGGACATCATGGTTTTTATTTGCAGTGCCAGTAGTTATCAGTCGTTATTAGCTTTTCCTTACGTCGTGTCAACGCATGATATACAAGGCTTCTTATTTGGACCTTTCAACTCAATCCACATTAACACAGCTCCTAGCTAATCCACACTGCCTTGGACTAGCTAACGTACATGTGGCGTACACGCAAATTAGTACTTTGGTACTATCACCTTACTTCCAAAATGCCAAGAGGCTATCAGAAAAGCTTTAAGATTTTTACAAAGGTTGCTACCAATAGAATTAATGATGCGGCACAAAAAGTGATATAAGCCTCTCACACAGCCTTCTTACCTCGAAGATATATCCTAGAGGTGTCACAATTCTATATGAAACAATTCATGAGCTTCATAAAATTGATTTTGAGAAGGCTTATGATAAAGTTAAATGGCCCTTCCTTCAACAAACCCTCTGTATGAAAGGATTCTCACCTTTGTGGTGTTAGTGGATTCAACAATTTATTTCTGGTGGGAGTGTTGCAGTAAAGTTAGCAATGATGTGAGACACTATTTTCAAACAAAACGGTTTGAGGCAAGGTGATCCTTCATCACAAGTCCTTTTCAATCTAGTGGCAGATATGCTAGCCGTATTCATTGCTAGAGCTAAGGAAGATGTCCAGATTCAAGGACTTATCCCACATCTAATGGACGATGGCCTCTCAATTTTACAATACGCTGACGATACCATTCTCTATATGGAGCATAACTTAGAACAAGCTAAAAACGTGAACATCATCTTGTGTGCCTTTGGACATTTATCTAGTTTGAAAAATAAAGTTCCATGAGAGAATGAGCTTTTTGCTATGGTGAGGCAAAAACCTTTATGGACCAATATTCATAGATTTTGGATGTGGTATGGGTCAAATGGCTTTCAAATATTTAGGGATCCCAATGAACCATAGAAAGTTAAATAACAAAGACTGGAAAGCCGTTGAAGAATGCTTTCAAAAAAAAAAAGAGCAGTTGGAAAGGTAAATTGCTTTCACATGGTGGTCGATTGGTTTTTTTATCAACTCTATGTTGAGTAGCCTTGCTATGTACATGATGTCTTTTTTGAAGTACCAAAGCGTATTCTCAAAAATTAGATTTTTATCAATCTAGGTTTTTCTAGCAAGGGGACAACCATACGAAATAGTATAGATTAATGAAATGGGGCATCTTATGTTTACCTAAAAAACAAGGTGGATTGGGAAATTTAAACCTTGAATTAGAAAACACACGTTTGCTCAGTAAATGGTTGTATAAACTTATAAATGAAGAGGGGTATGGGTATGGCAAGAACTTCTAAAGAGGAAGTACCTAAAAAACAAAACCATTGGTGAAGTCTACTGGAAACTAGGAGATTCACAATTTTGGTCAGGCCTTATGAAGGTTAAAGATCGTTTCCTGGTACTTTCATGTTTTAATCTTCACAGTGGAGAACAAATTAGGTTTTAGGAGAACAAGTGGTTAGGGAACAAACTCTTAAAGAACGATACCCTTCCTCATACAATATTGCAAGGAAAAACATATTTCAATTGCTCATGCACTTGGTAATACACCACTTAACATTAGCTTTCGAAGATCATTAGTGGGGGACAAGTTATTTCAGTGGACTGATTTGGTTGCGAAAATTGCATCTGTGCAATTAGATAACCAACATGACTGTATCAAATGGTCCCTTACCAAAGAAGGTGCTTTCACAGTCCAGTCAATGTACAGACACTTAGTAAACCAAACAGCTGTACCTCTAAATAAATATATTTGGAAGTTAAATTTACCTCTCAAAATTAAGATTCTTGTTTGGTTCATACTAAAAGGGGTTATTTTAACAAAAAGGACAACTTTATAAAGAGAAATTGTAAAGGGGAAGGTAGGTGTTGTTTTTGTAACAATAAAGATACCATCCAACATTTATTTATTGACTGTCATGTCACAAGATTTATTTGGTGAATTATTGAAAGTAGCTTTTGGTTTATGTTCACCGACTAGGGTGCCATACTTCCTAGGAATTTGGCTTTAACAAGTAGACACCAAACTATGTTCTCAAGTATGTGTCGGAGTGAGTGCAATTGATTGGTCTATTTGGTTGAGCAGAAATGATACAGTCTGCGATAAAAAAGAATGTATTCTTATTTGCAGGTTATTTTTAGGGCTACTCGCTAGACTTGCTTCTGGACCATACTCCAAAAGAAAAGTGGCATACCAAGGTTGTAGTGGATATGCCGTACGTTAGCTATGGGCTTAGAATTGTAGTACAGAGGAAAGTCTCTAGTAATGTAATACTAATAAGGGACAGCAGCTCCACTAGTCTGAATAGAATCCTGGGACAGGACATGCATACCGTAAAGAACAATATATTTTCTGTCTTGAAGACGACGCCTGATGTCGTGGATGTAAACTTTGAACAGTAGTAATGCGCAAGAGAAAGCGTGACAGCTTGGAAGAATGGACGTTGAGGTGTGCTGGTGGCTGGACATAAAGCCGTGTAGTGCGTCGTGGATTGGGATAGCACGTCACAATCCTCATGTCAAGACGAATAGGAATAGACGATGGATGATCCAGGGAACGCCAAAATAAAGAGAGGCTCGATCTGCGGCAAGTGGATATACACACACGGCGTCGTCGTCGTCGATCGGCCTGAAAGCGCACCACCCGTCGTTTTATATTACCGGACAGTACACGAACAAACGATAGTTCAATTCCAGCACTACATGCATAGGCGGAGCTCCCCATGCGGCAGGGTGGGGCAGCTGCCCCACCTACCGCCGGCGGGAAGCTCCTACTACCACTCCCTTCTTCCTCAGTCCTCAGCTCACCTGGCGTCGAGCGAGCAGCGTCCGGCCGGCCACATGTCTTCTGCAACGTGATTTGGGAAGGGGATGCGAGTATGAAACACGAGCGTAGGCCAAAGGCCCAATGGGAGAGAGCCCGTTACTCCATCAGCCCAGCAAAGGCAAAGCAAGATTCCACCGCATCAAAAGTCACCGGCCGCCGGCCCTAGCTCTCGACCTCTCGTCTGTCGACCCTCGTGTGAGTCGTGTCTCGATCCCCAATTCCTCGAAGCCGCCGCTCGACGCCCTAGCTGCAGCCCGCCGATAACCGGAGCCCCTGCCGTGGTGCCACCCGCCGACTACCGACGCCCCTTGGCGGCTGGGCCCTTGTTGGCTTGATGCTAGCTGCCGGCCGCCGGCGCCCCCTGCTAGCTGTTGGTTGACGCTCAGGGCTCAGGCGCTCATCGCAGGCGCAGGGCCTGCTGCTAGCTGCCGGCCGCCGGCGCCCCTTGCTGGCTGCCTACTTTGCTGCTGCTGCGTGCTGTTGACTAGCCTAGGCCACCTAGAATTATTAGTTGTTCTTTAATACTAGTAGATAAGTAGTCCAGTGTCCGTGGTATGTCTCCTCGTTGCTGTGTGCTGTTTTAATTTATTAACACATGCTCATTTGTTCTTCAAATTTACAGGTATTTTAGCTCTTGGATAGTTAGATTTTAGACTCTTGTTTAATTTGGTGTTTGTTGGATTACTATATTATATTAAGGTGCTATTGACTGCTTATCTCCTAATGAAAAGTATCATTTTCAATGAATCTTTGAATTTACCGTATATTGGATATTCATATGCATCCATATGATGTCATTAAAAAAATTATGTTCTTAGTTCGCCCCACCTAAATTTCCGTCTCAGCTCCGCCACTGACTACATGGCCGGCCAGCCAGCCTGAAAAATGTGGGGCGCCGGGCACGTAAACATCACACGATGAGAAAAGATATATAGCCGTTAATTAAGTTGTTCTCATTGTAATAAGGACGTCACAGTACCGGCATTAGAAAATTGCTAGCTAGGCTGATCTGATTAGCAGAAGTCCATGCTGCTAGCTAGTAGTAGTTAGCTTGGAATTTAATGGGTGTCGTCATCATCTGTTACAAAATTGTCTTATTTAGTGAGGGGATGTCATGACGTGTTAGCCAAGCCGGCCAACTAATGGCTGGTCGTCCTGCTTGCTCTACTATTTCTTCTTCTTTTTAACCAAAACTCCTGTACTGTTTTCCCTTGGACCTGATTCGCAGCTGGGTCACAGTCACAGTCACAGTCACAGTCATGATCATCAATTCAACGGTTTATTTGCTGCAACATCAAACGGATCAGCACGAGAGGAGCAAAGAACACCGTAGAAGTTTAATTTGCCAAGTCCACATGTCCGCCTAGCCAGGTCATCCGTGGAAAATTATTGTCGCCTTGATTTCACCACCAGGGCTTTGTTTAGTTCGTGAAATTTTTTGGAAAATAGTATTGTAGTACTTTCGTTGTTATTTGGCAATTAGTATCCAATCATGGTCTAATTAGACTTAAAAGATTCGTCTCGTGAATTTCATCTAAACTATGTAATTAGTTTTATTTTTGTTATCTATATTTAATGCTTTATGCATGTGTTCAAAAATTCGATTTGACGAAAAATCTTGAAAAATTTTAGGAGCTAAACAAGCCCCTGCTCAAACTGCCCGGCCAGGGAAGCAGGAGACGGGACAGCAGATTTTCCGGCCGACCGACCCGTCACACGGGCTGCCACACGCAGACGCAGCAATAAACGCCAAATAGACAGGACGCCGAGTGCGTGTGCCGCGCCTCGGCCGCTCTCGGCGCCCCACCACGGACGTCGCACGGCACGGCGCATATGCCCTCAGGGCACCACCACCCAGCAGTGGCTCTTTCTCGGCAGCACTACCACTATACGATGTGCAACTTGCGAGGGGTCAGGTGGTCACACGCCTGCTTCCGCTCATTACTGTACTAGTATTACGCAACAAGCAGCAGTTCGGACCGCGGGGTTTTATGATTTTATCCCGTGCAGGTGCAATGACCATGCATGTCTCTTTCTCCCCTTTTGAACCCAAATGCAAGCTGTCCTGCCGAGAAGAAATCAAAGGCATGAATGCCGGTCCTCCGATTCCATTGCCCTCTCGTTCGCTTTCATCAACTACTGCCGTTGCTATCGTTGTCTTTGCTTATTCGTCGGATGCCTAAAGATACGAAAGTCCCAACATCACACTTACATATATAGAAGAAAAATTAACAGTTAGTTTTTATTTGTTTTGATTAATTTGTAGCTGTCCACTCTCCCTCGATATCCTTGCACCTCACAGCATACATATGCACGACCTGCATATAGCTATCATCAACCAATTCCTTATCTTAAAGTTGTTGTCTGTCTCTTCACTTTTTTTTTCCAATCACTCCTTATCGATCTGTGACTGTATAATTTATGTCGAGGTCAAATTAAGTTAGCTTATTTCGGTTTCTCTTGAAGAGCTTCATTTCTCGAGAAAACCATTGTCTAAATCTGTCACATATTGTTTAGTTGTTAGCCCTCTTGTAAATTTAAAACTTGGACCATAGCACATCATCTCTTGTGGATCTGTAGTTACCTCCCACCCCCACCCCCACCCCTCTCCCTCCCTCTAAAACATCGTCCCACTCATCATAACAACTAGAGCTAGATAACAGCCAACTTGGCTCAGCTCGGCTTCTTAAGTAAAAGAGCTAAAACTGTGGCTTGGCTCGGCTTGGCTCGGCTCGGCTTGTTTAGCTTGCGAGCTAGCTCGTTTGGCTCATGAGCTAGCTCGTTAATATCGCCAACCAATGTAAAAAAATAGCATGGGAAAAGAGTATCATGAGGATGGGAAGTGCTTCAACGATTTTTTTAATGCGCCAAGACAATAGTGCCTCACTTGGATGCTATAAATTATATTGAATGTTTATTTTGGCTCTTTTAATTTCTTCCAAATTATTTTGGTGATCAAAAGAGATAAAATTAATATTGGACATGTAGCTAGGAGTGTGGCAGAAGTAAAGTTCATTTTTCTTTGTAAAACATAGTGCGAATGTTTATGTACATGCATCCACATTTATACCTATGAATACACATATATAAATCTTATCTTATCTCTATGAACATCTCTAAAAGAGGATTGACATATCTCAAAATTCACAAAAAGTCACGATAAATGCAGTGTTGTAGAGGGATACGTCGCCGGCTCACATACATGCATCCACACTGTGGCCTCAAATTAGGACAATAAATCTCAAGATTGACAAGCAGACGAAGTCACCATAAATGCATTGTTTTTGAGTGACATACTATCACCTACCATTGAAAGAATAATTTCGTTAAATCTTAAATAAATTTAGAAACTACGAGAACTAGCATCATGTCATAGACTTAACTGTAGGCATAGACATATGTTCCTCCGGAAGGAATATTTCATATTTAACCAAGATTTCTTTTACGTTGTTTCTTATATGGAAATTGGAGTATCTAGCTCTCCCTCACAATTATTCTATTATACTGTTTCTTTCTTTTTTTTAAAAAGGAAAAAAAAAGAAAACTACAGCAACATCTTATTTGAAGCCGCACTCCAGTGCAGTACTGCACCAATCTGCACTTCTGTAGACGACTGTAGCAACCGCTATCAGCAGCTGAGCTGATCACAGGCTTTTGTTTTCAGAAAAGGCCACTACTTCCTGCCACTGTTGTCCATAAAATTACATGCAATAATAGACAAGCCCTGAGGGTACTACAGGAGGCCTGCAGTAGCTACTAGGCCGCCCTACTGTAGTATGCGGTACGTGCATCGATGATCTGTGACCGGGCCCTTTCTGACTGTTCCCCCATGCAGTCCTGGACCTGGTCCTGCATCTGCATGCTGGCTGCTGCACGGCGCATGCACAGAAAAGTGAAAGGCATCCACGCCTAGTATAGTAGTCGCAGTCCAGTCCTAGCATTACTGCCTCCACCAAGCAGCAGAACTGCATGCACCACGCGTGGATATGCTGTGATCGATCTGCTGCCAATGCAGAAGCCAACAAGGATGGTTCATCAGTCATCACCGATCGATCGATCAGCAGCTGCATGGATTTTGCAGGTGCTGGTGTTTACAATAGTCTGCAACCCACCGGCGATCAAGCAGCGGTGCATCAGTGCATAGGCCCCGTTTAGTTACCAAAAAATTTTGCAAAATTTTTCAGATTCCCCGTCACATTGAATCTTTAGACGCATGCATGAAGCATTAAATATAGATAAAAAATAAAACTAATTACACAGTTTAGACGAAATGGACGAGACGAATCTTTTAAGCCTAATTAGACCATGATTGGACACTAATTACCAAATAACAACGAAACGTGCTACAATGTCGTTTTGCAAAATTTTTTGCAACTAAACCAGCCCTATGCATGGACGCACGCGCGCTGCGGCATGGCCTGCGACCCAAATTCAGTACAGACGATGTGCTCGTCGATGTAGAGCTCACTGTGCTCTTCGAGGCCGGGCTGACCAGCATGCATTTTGTGCTGTGTAAGCCCGAGCTACAGTACTACTGACGTTCTAGCTAGTACGGATCTCGTGCTAGGTCCATTACTGGCGAGATCGCGATCGCTCGGACCGGGCCCTGCAAATGTACAAGCACGTGGCATGCATATGCATGGATCGTCAACAGAGGAGTAGTCGAGTACGTACTCCTAGAGCAGCAACGATGAACTGATCCGGCAGCGGGTGTCAATTGTCATCGACGTGCGTACTCCTTCAATCAATTCGATTCGCAGTTCTATGTAATGCTCATGCCCGTGGGGGCGCAGCCGGCTTGTCAACAGTTGCGTGATCGCAGTGGCGGCAGACCACGCACGCGGGTAACGTACAAGCATGCGTGGTGCACACCGACCGACGGAGGCCAGCGGCGGGCTCCACTGCTCCACCAGCCGGCCGGCCAGCCCGACACCAGCCAGAGCGGTGCCCAGGCACGCGCGGGCGTACTGGGGCTGCCGAACCAACGGGCGGGCGAGCCGCGGCTGCCGGCCGGACACGGCCGGTGCGCGCCTTCAAGTTGGCGAGGGCAAGCGGCGACCAGCGTACGCGCAGGGTGCACAGTCGTGCAGATGTGCGTGCAGTGCACAGGCTTTTTTTTAAAGTCACCGATAGTCCCCACCTAAATATATTCCACAGATACCGGCAAAGCCGGGAATAGAAGTTTACAGGATGGGACAAACCCCGGAGGTATATATAGCAGAGGCGAGACAGGAACAACACAATACAAACACCAACAGAACAATACAGCATAGAAAAACAAGCACAAACAAGATACATGAGGTGAAACAAGCTACGGCTTCAGCATAACCTCTCGTGTTGAAGATATGAGTTGACGCTGAACATTGCACCACCAAATGACAATTCTCCAAAGAACTCTAGTTTCCAAGCGATTGTAAGGCACAGAGTCGAGGTTGACAAATGACAGCCGTAATGTACATCATCTATGGAGCACATCTGGGATCCAGTCATCATCCGACAATGCCCCTTAAGGGGAGGAAGCCTTAAGGGAGAGAGGGCCAACGAGAGGAGAACGAGGAGATCCTAGAGAGGGGACCATGGTCTCGCTAACCCGGGATAGGTTGAGATGATGCAATCAAGGATCCTGGAGGACGTTAGAGCGATGAAACCGGCGACAGACACCATTCAGCAAGCAACTTATGCAAGCACCACTTTCAAACAAGTGCCATCATCAATGGCGAACTCCGAAGAACTCTAAACCACATGCAGCTGTAAGGTATTGAGTGGGATCCGACAGACGACAACCAGAAGGCTGTGAGGCATTGAGTTGGAGGCGACAGACGACAACTGTGAATTGCATCGCCTATGAGTGCATCTGGGGTCCAACTGACGCCCACCAACGCCATTTGGGGGAAAGAAGCCTCAAAGTGGGAGGACCGTCAGGAGAAAAACGAGGAGATCCAGAGAGGAGATCAAGGTCTCCGCAACCCAACATATGATAAGGCGAAGGACTCAAGAGATGTAGAGGATGGCAAAGCAAGCCGTTGAAGGCAAGCACCTGGTAGCAAGGGTGATTGCAGAGGCCAAGGTAGGAGGGTAGTCACCCCAATAACAAGATGGGGTGGGAGAGCAATCAGGGAAAGCACAAGGTCGCGTCTGGTGCGGGCGGAAATAGGTGTGCTCTCATCAATGCCTTCAAGAAGGGGAGTGACGTCCGCGGACGCCACCATCGACAAATAGAGCACCAAGCTCGTAAGGGCTTTCGCCCCGAGACCTATCCAACGAATGCAGCAGCTTGGATTGGCGTTCGCAATAGCAGGAGCTAGAGTTCACAGTGACGCCTCCAGGGAGGGATACGACGATTTGCGCCGTCGTCACCGGCCTGGAGCAACAGCCAGACAGGGTTTTCACTAGACCTGAGCATTTTGTGGGTCGGGTAAGGCTGGACGAAAAACTCGAAGCTCGTTAGCTCGCTCGGCTCTTGGCTGGCTCGGCTTAGCTTGGCTCGGCTCGTTATGATAACGAGCTGAGCCGAGCCAGGATTTTAGCTCGTTAGCTATAACGAGCCAACTCGAGTTGGCTCGTGAGCCGCTCGCGAGCCAAACGAGCAGTAGTTTTAGGGAAAAAGTCATCATAACTTATATTAGTTTTGTATTACTTCATGTCTTGCACTTCACAAATGGATGATATGTTAGCTCATATGAATATTTTATTCGATTTAAGGTTATTGAATATATTATTTTTATATTATTAATATTTTTAAGCTTTAGATAAATGCAAATATTATATTTTGTGTATTTTTTATACCTGGCTCGCGAGCCTAACGAGCCAGCTCGAGCTCATAATGAGCCGAGCCGAGCTGGCTTTCTGACTCGTTAAGATAACGAGCCGAGCCGAGCTAGCTCGTTATCCTAACGAGCCAGAACGAGCCGAGCCGAGCCGAGCCAGCTTGGCTCGTTATCCAGCCTTAGGGTCGGGCCTGGTTCGGGGCCGAGCCAAAAAAAGCCTGGTTATTTCGAACCGAAAAAGTTCCGCCCGTGACCATCCCACTGGACAGGTCAGGCCAGGCATTTCATAATGTAAAATAGCATAAAACAATATTTCGGGCCGAGCTCGGGCCAAGAAAATTTTTTCTAGGCAATGGGATCTCTGCCCAGACCCTGTCCTGAAGGTTCGTGGACAAGCTAAAACCCATCGGGCTCAGACCAGGCCCACGGGCCGGGTCAGGCCGGGCTCATTTTACTCGGGTATAGTTTTCATCCGGATTCCATATGGCTATGGAAGCTTACCCAGAGAGCAAGCGCTGAGGAAGGCGAGCGCGTCCCAGACCTGACTTGGCCGCCGCCTCCGCGAGCTGGCTGGCCAAGCCAGCCGCCGTAGCCACCCGGCCGCGCCCCGTCACAAACGCGAGCGAGCAGGCGAGGCTAGCAACCCACAGCCGCTGCCTTGCGAGCGCAGGTGCAGGCGCGCAGGCCCAGCTAAAGCCGGCCACCTGCCCTCCTGGCCGCGGTCAAGCACGCGAGAGGCGCGTGGGCGTAGTCCCGTTCGCCACAGATCGACAGGCTGAGGCGCGCGCCACTGCGCCAGGACAAAGACGACTCAACCCAGCGTCCCAGCGGGAGCACCCACCCTGTGTCCGGTTGGCGTTTTCCCCGTGGACGTGCTCGCGCAGACGACCGGTACGGTGCCGCTGGCCGCCGGCCGGCCTTGCCAGTAGGCAGCACTAGCCGTGCACGGACCGCGCGCGCTAATCAACGTGCGTACGTACGCACTGCCTGCTCTGGCGTGTGATAATTCTGGTGCTGAATTTTGGTCACGACTCTGATCCAAAAGATGCCTTCTGATCCGTCATCAGATCTTGAATTGGTGATGCTCTGCTGAGCTGTAATGTAACGTGGGAGACAAGAGGACACTGTGCTGTAGTAGGAGTACGTATCATCAACCTGATCCGTCGTGTTTACAGGAAGAGCCCCATGCATGCAGGTCGTCGAACATTCATGAGCCGGCTCCGCAAGCTGCAGGGCATCTTACATCCTTAACCCTATCTTGTCGTTCGCTAGCTAGTAGTGCTTGTACACTGCTGGGCGCTTGTTGATTGTTATTAGCCGTTAAATCATTATTCTGCCACGTTGGAGTCCAGCGCGGACGACTTGGGGGTGCTTAGGCTATCCGCACTCATGATGATCCTCTATTTTCATCCTCTAAACATCCTGCTCATCAAGATTCTCTCATCTATATTCATTTCTCTCGCACTCATCCATCATCTATATCATCCTCTATCCACTGTGGGGCCCACTTGTCACTTTATTTAAATATATCCATGTGAGATCTAGTTTTGATAGATTTATTGAAACAAATTCAATGATACAATCGGAATTTAATTTGGTTTTTTGGTTTGTAAGTTATAATATTTTTTTAGTTAGTTCATCGAGTGGGACCCACCTCTGCAGCCTTCCGCGCATGCGTAACGTACGTCCACTATTGCGCTATGTTTGGCGGACGCACAAGCATAGCAGAGTGGTCAACGGGATGCCGGTGCAGCCGATTCGTCTCCTGGAGGAAGCGGTAGCGGCGGCTCCCAGTAGCCGGTGCGGTCAGTCTTATAGCGTGTTTGGTTTAAGGAGTAGATTCATCCGGCATGAACTCATGCAACATGGGTCATCGGGCACTTTTCTGACGGATCAGGTCGTTCCCACCTATTGGCTTGGGGAAGCAAGTCCGATTCACCGCTTCATGCCTTCATGGGGCAGTGACGCTTGGACCGGCCCTTGCATGATCTCTAGAGCTGGGCGCTCGAAAAAGGGATGTGCATACGACGCAAAACGACAACAATAGATTACTCCTAATTCAAAGCAGAGGAGGAACAATTACATTGCAACGTATGAATAGCAAATCATTCGAGCTGGTGGCAGCGAAATATGTCCCTTCAAGACACGGTTTGCATTGATGTTAATAATGTCGCTGATGGTCTGACCTTTATAAACAGCTATGGCATTGCATAGATCTATGCCCCAAAGCTCTACAGTTAGGAGTACTCAAAGGCAGGTAGTTCTGAAGCAACAAGAAGGTAAGCAAAGGCAAGTAGTTCTGAAACAACAAGAAATCAAGCAGCTGCTACGAGTGAAAAAAAATTGTTACTGGAGTGGTTGAGTGGACTTTCACGTAGACGCCGGGGATCAAAGGATTTGAAGGTGATCGACTAGAATTCAAGGGCAGTGAGAATCTCGGAGGAGCTGCAACACAGCGCCTCCCCTGCCATCTGTCTTTCTTGACGTTTGGGAGTTCAAAACCATTTCATCCCTTTGGAGTAGCCTGAGAGCTGCATGATGACGACAACGACGAGAAGGACGGGAAAAGGGGAAGGCAACGAGAAGGGGAAAGGGGATAAGCCATTAAAAAAATTTAAGAGTGTCTTAGATGCCATTGTCCATTGTAGCAAAAGACGTTTAGAACGAACTCTTGAGTTAACCTAACTTGTTTGTTAAGCACCTTCAAATATTTTTTGCATTGTAGATGAAGTTCTTATAGAGTAGTTTCATTGTTTGCTGACACAGTATTTTCCCTCTCCCTCTAAGCGTCTTTATAACAATCTTTGCATTGTATGTGCCCTTAGAGATTGAATTGGGCTTTTCACTTTCATAAACCCTCCTTCAACAATGCATACAAGAACGGTAGTGAAACCAAAATACTAAATCAGACACTCAAAATGCAACAAACCGAACATAGTTCTAGAAATAAAGAAACATTTGGCCCATCAATGTACTTTAAAGTGAGAATTAAGTACTATTCCCTCAATTCCAAATTATAAGTCATTCCAAGAATCTTAGAGAGTCAAAGCATATCAAGATTGATCAAATTTATATGATAAGATAATAACATTTGTGATACCAACTAAGTATCATTAGATTGTTCATTAATTATATTTTCATAGTATACCTATTTGATGTCATAAATCTTTCTAATTTTCTCAATAATTTCGGTCAAACCTGAGATGTTTTGACTCTCCAAGATTCTTAGAATGACCTATAAATTGGAATGGAGGGAGTAATATCAAAGCTTGCCGGGGATTAGTAGCGATAGGTTATGGTCATGAACCGTAACGATAGCTCCAAATAGTTATAGCACCAGATTTTGTCGTTATAGCCATTTAGCCGGTAGTGATGCCATGATAATTATAAGAAGTACGACTCACTTTTGTCATACTGTGTGTCACCATGTAGGCCACATATGCATGTATGCAGGAAACGTTGAGCATATTGTTTTTCATGTTAAATCAGCTGGGGATAAGGTTCCAACCAAGCATAATCAAACAAACATGTATGTAGGAAAGCACGACCCAAAAAAGAAATTTTAATATATGTGTCAGTGTTCGGACCTGGGAGGGCCCTAAGCCGACGATTGAATTTGTGTTGTGTGCTCCATAATCCGGATGGTGATGCAAAGAGAATACACGGGGATTTTATCCTGATTCGGGCAAAGAAGGCCCTACATCTAGTGGGGAGGGGGAGAGTGTTGTATTTCCTTGCACCGAAGTGCTTGTGTAGGGGTTACAAGCTGTGAGAGAGGGAGTCGGTCCCAAGTCTCAAGAAAGAGAAAGAAAAAAGGAGTGTTGCTTGTGATGTCCTCCTGGGGAGAACTCTCTGCCTCCTCTTTTATAGACTCAAGTAGAGGCCGTGGTGTACAAAAAACCCTAGGGTGATGCCTTGGAGGAAAGGTGCGGCGGGCGCTGTAGAGGTTGCTGTAGCGACGTGCCCCGGTTAAGGCCGGCCGTCCCTGGGGTGTCGCGGTGATGTCGATGACGAGACGGTGAAAAACCCTGGGTCCTATGGTGGTCGTGCGATCCCCTATAGTCGACGTGTGGGCGTTGTTCCTTTGTTGACCGGCGGTGCTCGAGGCCAGGTCGGGACGTAGCGACATGGGTTGACAAAGAACGGATAAAGCCGAACCCCAGAAAACCCGGGACATGACGGGCCTCGTATTGTGCCTCGAGGGGGCGTCGGAGGTAGAACAGTGCTCGACGTGGTGTATATAGTGGCAGCCTTTTACCGTTCATCCTGGGATGGGCAGTAAAAAGTAGGATTAGACGTTGGTACTGCTCCCACACTGGTGGTGTTATAGCCACGTAGGTGGAAGTGGTTGCATTGAATGCCTTGTCTGCGAGTAGGTGGATAAGGAGGGGTCGACGGGTCTGACCCCGGGTCGTGCGAGTCGGAAATTTTTCAAGGTCGAGGTCTCCCCTCGAGCGGGCCTCGTGCGATTCGGAATGCAGTCCAGGGTGGTCCGGTGCCACCATACGTACGCGGGCTGAGCTCGGTGTAACCGTGTTGGCGGTGCATTGGTTCGATTCTTTAAGGGGTCACTAGGTGCGAATTCCTCAGGGGTTTACTTCTTTTAATCATTGGTTTTAGGTACCCCTAATCCAGGTGTCGGTGTTCGGACCCCGGGGGGTCCTAAACCAACGAGTAAAATGCTGCGTGTCCCTTTCCTGGATGGTGATGCAAGGAAAACACACGGGGGTTTATCCTGGTTCGGGCAAGGAAGGCCCTACGTCCAGCGGGGGGAGAGAGATCTGTATTTCCTTGCACCGAGGTGCTTGTGTAGGGGCTACAAGCTTGCGAGAGAGGGCGACGAGCCCAAGTCTCAAAGGAGAAAAAGAAAGAGTACAAGAGGGTTGCTTGAGATGTTGATCGCTATGTTGTGTTTGACTGGTTGTCCGTCGTCTTCTCTAGGGCCCTGGCCTACCCTTTTATAGGACGGGATGAGGCCAGGACGATGGGAGCCTTGAGATGATGTTTTGTCGATCCTGTTGAGACGGCTGTAGCGACGTGCCTCAGGAATGGGAGGCCATCTTCTGGAACGTGATGTCGTAGGCGTCGAAGTGACCCGGAGCGTCGTGCCATACCGTCCTTTCTTCCCTGTTGCGCCGTGTCAGTGGTCGAGGTCGGGTCGAGGTAGGGTCGAGGCCGAACAGATAAGTCCGAATCCCTGGAATCCTGGTGTACGGGCCTTGTCGTATCCTCCCTCGAGGGTTAATAGTGACACACAGGATGAGGCATGGTGGGTACAGTGACGTTTTTCACCTCCCATCACGGGATGGGCGATAAAATAGTGAAAACTGACACCGGTATTGTTCCCACGTCGACCCAGGCCGTGGCCATACCGGTAGGTGGCGGTTGGTAGGTTGCATTAAATGCTTTGACTTTTCGTCCCGTAGTAGGTGAGGACTGAGGGGGTCGAGCGCCTCGACCCGGGCTTACGCGAGTCGGAACGCCCAGGGCGGTCGAGCCCCGTGCGGGTTTGAACGCGGTCGAGGCCTCCCGTCGAGGGGGGCTCGTACGAGTCGGAGACGGGGCGCGGTCGAGGCACTTCGTCGAGCCGGCCTCGTACGAGGCGGACCCGTCGCACGTAGTGGGCTGTGCTTTATTGTGATTTAATCGTTTTTTAGTTTTTGTGATCGTTAAATGTGGGGTACCCCTATACTATTGGTACCGACAGTAGCCCCCGAGCCTTTAGGTGAGTGTACGCTCACTCTCCTAGAGGTTTTTGGCCGATGAACTGGAGTCATAGCGCTGTTCGCTTCCTCGACAGGGACACCTGAGTGCTTCCACGACTTCTTCCGGTGGGGGCGCGCGAGCGCACCCGCCGGGTGTAGCCCCCGAGGCCTCGGTGGAGTATTGAGAAAGTCTCCTCCGAGGTCTTTTAATCGTGGTTTGCTAGGGAACAGTCGATGCGGCTGAGCCCCCGAGCCTCGCGCGCACAAGGTCGATCGGAGTTTCTGCCGTCTTCCGTTGTCCGTCCCTCACGCTCATCCCACGGAGAGGAGGAGGAGGGGTGGGGATCGTCGTACTACCCCGTTCGGGCGAGTGCGACGACCTCCGGTGAGCTACTAGCGGGGGGATTCGAGTGAGAGTCCGTGCTCCAGTCGTTAGGAGTCGGCTTGGGGCCCGGGGGCACTCTCAAATGATGCCAAGGAGCGGTCGTGCGGATGTCGGTTCCCTGCGACGGGATCCGAGGGCTCGATGCCTCCCCCGAGGGGATTCCTGCTCCGTCCTCATCCTTTGGCCTCGAATACGTCTCGGGGTGCCTCGAGAGCGTGGCTCGAGCCCTGGCCGTGTACGGGCGCATCCCTGGTCGTCCCTTGCTCTGTTGCTCGAGGGCGGCTGTCGAACCCAGGTCGAGGGCCAGCCTTCGCTTCCTCGAGACTTTAAAATGGGCCCGGAGCCCGTTAGCGGAATCTCGGAATATCCGTCCGCGGGTCTCGCCCCGCCCGTTTAGCCAGGCGCGCCTTTTTAGGGCGAGATCGGCGCGGTAGTGGGCGGCGTGGCGTTCGGTTACTGCGTGAGGACGGCCACGTGCCCCGCTCCTGTAAGGCAAGAAGGACGGTTAGGTGGGCGCATTTATTACGGGAAACTGTTGCTACCTTTTCGCGCGGCCGTTGAACTTCTTCCCGGTCTATAAAAGCGCGGCCCTGGGGTCTGTGTTCCCCTCCGGTTCTTTGCGTTCTTGCCATCCTTTGCCTTAGGAAACCCTAGCCCCCTTGTGTCACGGAACCGCCCAAATTATAAGAGCAAAAGTACAAAAACAATCGCCAGAGCAATTAAATTCCCGTACTTAAGCTCCTATAACCCCGGTAGTCCAATAAAATCCTGAGAGATTTCAAACCAACCAACATACAAGCCAAGATCGTAGTGGTCCAACATAACAGGTCATATGTTACATCCATTTCATAAGTAATTCAACATATATCGGAGTTCAGTAGAGTTATTACAACTCAAGTTCAAAAGTAGCGGAAGCACAGTAGTTTGAAAACTAATATCACCTTAGTTCAAATACATGCCAGTACCAAAGTCAATTTCCAACAAAAGCATGAGAGATAAGATAGCTCAGAAGGATCATGCCCATGATCACACTCCGCCACTATAGCCGGAGTCTTCCAACTCTTGCAGTAGCTATGTTATATCACAACCTGCAACAAGTGGGAATAAACCCTGAGTACGAGAAGGTACTCAGCTAGACTTACCCGTCATAAACCAGAAATAATGACACCAAGGAGTATGCAAGGCTTTCTTTCAGTGGGCTAGCTTGACTCATTTGCGAAAAGCATAAGTTATCATGAATAAACTAATTTAAGTCCTTTTTCATCATGTTTATTATAACCTATTCAATCTAGGTAAGCACCTATGCTAAAGCAATCACTTGATTAACCATTAACATCAAAGGTTACCATCTCAGGTTTAGCATTTCTAACATTATCCACATAACCATCTGTGTTCCATCATCATTACTACGATGCAGTAACTCGAGTCAAGTGCTCACTATCCAGGAGCGATGGCGATTCGAATCGATTATTGACCAGCTGGTAATTTATTCCTCACACAAACCTCACTCACCCGCTAAAGTGAGGTATTGGTCACCGAGTCAACCATTCAGGTAAAGTCGCGAGCTTGCCAGGAACCACATGTACCCGGGGGCCGCCCGACTGCTCTTTGGCCTTATCATCGCGCCCCCGTTTCCTGCCACTACTGCTCCGGTACAGTGCGTTGCGGGCAATCCACTCGGCCCGAATAATCTCCCGGCTTCGCGGTCGAAAGGTACTTTATTCGGCCAGCTAAATGTGAGGCATGCGTTCAACATGACCCGAGGCCCAACAACGGTCGGTCCTTAATCGACACAGGCGGAAACTACAAGCACCCCAGAACCCTGTCTGGTTGCCCCATACTTATTCCGCCCGGTCTCCAATTATTCATCAACACTTGGTTATTTCCAGGATATCATCCATTCCATAGCTAATGTATTCCAGTAACCATCTATAGTTGCCGGTGACAGGAAATCACCGATCGCTACCGGTCTAAGCAGGGCTAAGCAATATTTTCGATCCCGAACCAAAATAGGATTTCAGGCATATTTGCGGGACAAGGAAAAGGATATATATGCAACAAGTGTTTTCAATCAACTCCTATAACTTAATGCAACAATACATATATAACATATATATACTCAATTGCTTTTGTAAAATAGGAGGCTTAGAATGCTCCGGGGCTTGCCTGGGATCAAACACTGGGTTAGTGATTGACAGATGACACTCGCTCGGCGAGCATCTCCCAACCCGACACTTGTTTAGTCCTTCCATCTTCGGGATAGGTCCACCAAACACCGTCTTCAGGTTTAGCTTCAACATCTCATCCTTCACGTGATGCATCTAGCGTACCTAGATGAGATGCAAGATGCATGCGTATGAATATGATGAATGGTAACACAAGATGCATCACATAATCAATTAAAGAGGGCAAGCACATTAAGCATAACACAAGTTTAACAAGATCACAAGTATCTTAACTTGACCATTAACAAGGGTATAAGCCACACTTAGCAACACATGGAGTAAACAACCATAACTAGCATTTGACAATTCCTGGACTGCAAGCAACATCTACATGTTTTGATCATAACTGGAGTTATAAAAATCCAATAGCCATGCAACAAGACATTCTGGAAAGCTTATGAAATTGTATATAATTCATCTTTAATCATCTTAGCATGATTCTTAAGTTAACCAAGTCAAACATGCATAATTACAGAATCTGGTCCAGAGATTCCAGAGAACAACTATTTCTGGAACCCAACTTGAAACAGTCATTACTCACAAACTATAAGGCCAAATGCCACCAAAATTTAACACAATCTAGATTAATGAGTTATCTACAACTTTGTTATAAACATGTTTCTCAGAAAACATCATTTTCATGGTGCAATTACCAAAGTCCCAGAAACTGTCCAGGAAAGCATCGATTGCAAGAATAAATATTAACTTATATCTCAAACATACATTTAGCCACAACCAATGTAACCATCATAAAGTGCATGTTAAATGATCACCAAAAAGCATAGTGCTCATTATTAAATAATTTCTTTTAATGCATTTCTTAATTTATTTAAATAGCAAGGTGAAATAATAAACATATATCAAAAGTCCATAATAAAATCTATAAAAATTACAGTAGATCTTACATACACCCAATAGTCTACTATATAAATTTCAAGTCATTTGGACATGTATATCAACCTCTATAAAAAAGACAAATTGCTGTTACAAGAATTCATGTGAGAGCAAGATATAGTAATAACTCACTCAAATGGCAACCAAAATTCATGAAATTTTTACTACACATCAATCATCATATGAGTAGCATGCCACAAAAATTTCACTTCATTTGGAGCCCTAGATCTACAGTTATGAAAATGACAAATACATCTAGCAATGAAAACCTAGCTGCACAAATCCATTTTTACAGAGAAAACTTTAAACTAAAACATGAAATATTATAGATCTAGTGCATAGAGAATTTCACAAGGATTCCAAAAAGTCCTCATTTGCTATTTTACGATTTTTCTACAATTTACTATGATTTTCCAAAGTTCCTGCAAAAATAATTACGAATCAGTCCTCGTGGCACTATTCATCTGAGTCACGAGTTCTGCAGAAAACCCCCTGCAGTTGTTTCTCTCTTACACGTGGGTCCTTCTTCTTCTTCCTTACGGACACAGAGACGGACAGACCGAACGTCGGGCTCGAGCGGTTGCTGTGCGATGGCAAAGGAAGTTGGGCCAGGGGCGCCGAAGGGGGACCAGGTGGCTGCGGAGCTGGTGGAGCTAGCAGAGGGCGTGAGGGTGCCAGAGGTGAGGCATGAGCAGTGGCGAGAGCTTCGTTCGCCGGCCATGGCGGACATGGTCGCGAGCAGCAGCAGCAGCAGGCGACGGCGAAGCCGAGAGAGGTCGAGAGCGAGAGGCAGAGAGGCAGTGGGGAGTGGGAGAGCTCGGGCATTCACTTATGGAGTAGCAGGGCGCACTGGAACACGTGGTACAGAAGGTCAGCAATGGTGGGGGCGCTCCCGGTGCATGGCGGACGCGTGGGCTTTTCAGCGAGCACGTGTCGTGCGTCGGTGGGGCTGAGGTGGGCGCCGATTTGGGCTTCGTCCCGGCCGAATTTGGACTTGGGCCCAAAACCAAAGTTGTAGCCCATGAGTTGCTCTACAATTTTCGTTAAGGGGCCAAGGTCATTAGGCCAACAGATTAGGAGATAAAATCATGCCAAGATGACAATGCCAACATGTTGACGGAGATCACGGAAACTCGCATTCGGAGATCAAAACCTGATCAAACTTAATCCAACTTTTTGCATGCTCTTCTCCAAGATGTAAACTCCAACTTTTATTTTTGGCTCAACTCAAGTTGTTTAGCAAATTTTGGAGAACGCGGGATGTCAATGTCAATGTCACGTTAGTGACAAAGTAAGCTTTTTGCTGTTTTGGAAACTGTTTTCGGAGATCCAAATGAACTCCAAATCTATACAAACTTCTCTGAGCTCTTCTCCACTCTAAACACTCCAACTTTTATAAAGAGTCCAACTTCAGCTGTTTAACAAAATTTTGAGAACGAAATGTGCCAACCTGTCAATGTCAGTCGACATATTCTATGACTTAGAATATTTTCCAAGGCTGAAAAACAGCAGCTAATTCAATCTTTGAGCCTCCATTTGACTAGGTTAGAGACCAAACTAGCTCTTGACCATTAAACAAAGTTTCTTCTCCATAACATGAACTACAACTTTTATTTAAGGTCTAACATCAAAACTGGTATAGAAACTATATTTCTACTTTGACCAAAGTAGGATCACGATAAAGCTTAAATTATCCTTTTTGATCAATTGGAGCATTTTCTGGGCATTTGCTCAACACGAACCTTTCTTGACTTTTGTTGTAGAGTCCATCTAGAGTCATTTGGGCAAGGTTGCAAGATTTTAGTGATGATCTATATTTCCATCCACTTAATAATGCAATTCCAGCACTTAGTAAAGTCATTCCAACAAGCATATAACTTATCATTTCATGTGACTTTTTGATTCCAAACGTCATGAAACTTTGCCAGTGACCAATATAGATAGGTACTAAGGTGAGACACATGAAGATATTGCAATAACACCACCCGAGCATATATCTTGAAAATGGACTATATGAAAAGCAATGGTGCAACATCCAAGTTTAGGTTGGGGCTCCTGTCCATAGGTTGACCTTGACATTCTCATCTCCACTTAATCTATCATATTTGAGCTCAAACCCACTGCTTAACTGGTGACAAACACCTGGGGTGTTACAGCCCTCCCCCCTTAAAAGAATCGCGTCCCGAGATTCGGTGCGAAGAACTTTACAAGGGAAGAGAAGCATGTTATCCAATTCCAACATCTGCAAGCGCATGAGGCTACTTAGCTTCAAGTAGCAGAGAGGCTAATTTGGAAGATAACTTTCTGGTACTCACCCTACACAGAAACTTTTGTCTGAAGAATTTCCTTCACTGACTTCCATGAAGCATTGTTACTTTAGGAGGAATCCAAGACAATATGGTATTTCGTTCATGGTGCACGGAGAGTACTACGAGCATGGACTAATTACTCATAGCATTTACTTTTCTAGTGGCATAACATGTGCAACTTCCGATAAGGGTTGGATCCATATACGAGGTAAACATTCTTTGATGCTATCAGAAACCGTCTAACCAATAGACAATGTCTATACCGGTCATAGACTATTCACTCACTCAGATGCCAACTGATGGAAAACTACATATGCTCCACGTGCGCAGTTCTCTTTCTCTGATGTCAACACCGTATTATCTGAGTCTATTGAGGAAACAGTGAAAGTGATAGCTGACTCTGTCGGTACTAGATTTCTGCCAAATGTTACCTAAGAAGATTCTCTTAAACAAAGGCACATAGGGGTGCAATTAGTCTTTCCAAGGGTACTGAGAGTTGTCTAACAGCAAGATACCTATCAATTGCAAGTTCTTGGCATGCATTACAAACATAACCTTCCAATGCAAAGGATGATCGCAGTCAACAGAGAAATTACCGATTTTGTACCCTTTTATTTTCTGTTCATATCACACAAACTACTACTCCAACATGCACAAATTTTGGTGGGCATATATATATCCATGGGTCTTCTGATTGCTTGCCAAAATTGAATTCAAACGGACACCGTTTGATTATCCATCAACCCATCCACCAAAATAGCTCTGTTCTGAAATGGCATCAGACCAAGCTGACAAGACATCTTTCAAATCCTATGTTTTACTCAACCAATACTCATACCAACTTAAGACATTGAAAGGTCCTAAGCAAGGAATGAGGTTACCAAGTTTGGGGTCAATCCAACTTTGTTTGAGTCACTAGCCGCTGACTTGAAGATAACCGGGTGTAGTGCCACAAAATTCTAGACAGATTTCGTGTTCTTCCTTTTCTTTTGCTTCACATGTTGAGGTGTGTGTTTTGCACTCTCTCATCTTTCTCATAGTAGCAGAAGCCTTTCTCTAGCTGAGGATGGAGGCTATAGTCTTCCTGACATGTTTCTCAGGGAACAATTTACGCCGTTGATCTAGACAGTAACTTGATGATGCACAAGCAGTGGACTTGTGGCTGTTTTCGCAGAGCACCAAACATTATTCCACATGGAGGGCATCCCTATGTAGATAAGAAACCATTCCTGAATATTTTCTGGCACTTCGTCCAATAGAACCTTGAACCAAAACTGTTCGTGGTACTTCGGGGCACAATGATGCAGATCAAAACTATGGACATGCTTTCTCTAGTTCTTCACATGGCTAATACAACATCTTGTACTATATACGTGATTGTCCAAGATGGAATTGACTTGATAGCGCATTTGGAGAAGATGCAACACCTGCATTACTGACCGGCTTCATGGCTTCTTTGCTTACTATTGTTCGTCGAGACATAGCTATCACAGCTATCGAAGAATCGTTACTTGACTGGAGATTAACCTTCTTACTGGTAACTAATCAGTTGTCTCTCAATTCTCAAAGTTCCAACCTTTACTCTTGACCACCACAATAATTACAGTCGAAGCACAAACAAGTGGTCGGCATCGAAGTCTACAGATAAGGAGTCACACCAGAGAGAGTTGATTTCATCTGTATGACTGTCATCTACACAAGGATCAAGACTTTGATAATTAGGTCATATGCACCATGTGACGATCGGTTCTTTTCCAATGGATAACTTGTCCAATCATTTAGTGTTAGGTGCCCATTCGATTCAACAAGGATGACATACATTGCTCAATCGATGACCGACGTCGTACAAGGACACTTCGGAGAGTCACTTGTCTACCACCTCTTGCAGTCTGTTAATGTTTATGTCGGTGACTGTTCTTCAAAGGTCATCTTCTTAGCAACTTCAAGGGATATCTACTACATAAGGTCTAAGATATGAATCTTCAGATAAGATATAGGGAGATAAC
The DNA here is from genome assembly GCA_022457205.1 of Saccharum spontaneum. Lineage (NCBI taxonomy): Eukaryota > Viridiplantae > Streptophyta > Magnoliopsida > Poales > Poaceae > Saccharum > Saccharum spontaneum. The sequence goes on along the minus strand of CM039600.1, from coordinate 27,997,743 downwards.
CAAGGAATATGGTCACGAGAATTAACACGTCGACTGTCGTTTCATAATGGATCATGACTAGCAACCCTGATACCAGCGCGTGCCGAGCAGCACAACCTTGCGTGCGCGCCCACAGGAGGCTCTCGGTTTCGTCGCGGCACCATAGAATGCTAATCGTAACACCATTATTAAACGCACAAACAAAGTGGAATTTCAAGTGGCACCGATTGGGTGGTAAGAACAAGTACCAGACAAGGGAGGAGTAGCAAACAAGGGTAGTTACAAGGTTTAGAGTCAACAAGGAGGCAATTCAAAGATTAAAACATAGCGCAAGGGAACAGAGCTTAATTGCCGAAGACAACTAAGCAAAGGTTCTTGGTCACGTTGGACAACAACATGAGATCAAGATTAATAACGTTGAGAGACGTTAGAAGTTGAGATGGACTTTAGCAGACTTCTAGAACAAAATGATACACCGATCAGAGATTGGGTTGATAAGATAGCCACTTGAATTCGCAAGCAAAGATTTCTAGATCAGACGACGAGAGATGAGTGTTGCTCGGATCATCTGTAGGAGAGACAATCAGGAGGTCCAACATAGAATTGGGTATGGTCTCCAAAACTTGGCAGGCAACAACTGTGGTCAAGATCGACGTTCGTTAGGACTTAACTTGGTTGGTCAATGGAACAAGGGCGTTCTCCAAAAGGTAGCAGACGTCCAAGGCCTAAGCAAACATATAAGGGGACTACGCTAGGGCCTACGGTTCAAGCAAGGCATGGATACAAAAACATTCAAGGGCTAGCAACCACGTCTAAGGCTCTGGCTCCTACGGAAGAATCTAATTAGAGACGACGACCATGCGATTACGTAACGTGAGTGTTGTTCTAGGATAAAGCATCTTCAACACTCATATGCTCACCGAGGACAAAAGAGAGGTCAACTATGACACTACCTAGATAACAAGCATCTACACAACATCACAGTTTTAAGCAGACACTTGAGATTATTAGTTAGGTTAGCTTAAGCATCCAATACTAAGCAGAAGGCTCACACCTAACAAGAATTTATCCAACAAGAACTAACTACAAGTTTAGCTAAAACAAAAGCATGCTGAAGTAATCAACTTAGTGCATACACATCAATCTCAAGTTACTTATTTATTAGGACAAAGGTGGGAGGAGCATAGTTATATGCACAAAGCAACAATCATGATGATGCATGCTTCGTCCTATTCGTCCTCACAAGATTGCCAGCCTAAGGTGGCAATCACGTTCTATGTCGGTGGCATAACACGCATTCTCTCGATATAGAGCTAGTCGTCAACTACATTCAACTTACGCATTCGTGGTTAGCGTACCTGCAGAAAATTTCATTGCAGCCCAACAATTCCCAATATAGCTCACAATGAAAGCAGTAAACTAAATACTCTCCATACATACATCCCCTGATGCATATACTTCGGTATCAAAGCTACCCAACAAATGTACCCACAATTAAGTACTTTCATAAGTACATGGTTAAACATGTAATTATGCCAGTAACCACAGCTAACTCTCCCCTAGACCGATGGTTGAGCGGTCATGCTCTCCCAACTCACGCTTACCTTGGCGTAGGTGCGATGTTGCAAGAATGTAACTCTAGCGACATATATGGCTATTTCATATATGAAGGTTACCACTACCATTCGACCACAGGGTAACAGTGCGGTCAAGTCATCACTCATACATACCTTGGCTTGGGCGTAGATGCAAAAATTTAAAACCCCCAAGTTAGTACTTAATTAAGCCACCTAAGGGTCCTTAATTGGGCATAAAGGAAATGACCACTGGCATACTTAGATTTAAAATTCAGATTTGAACAAACCTATATATGCAGTAGCTATAAGTTGTCAAAAACATCATTTTGCAAACAAAAACCTTTGTTTTAAATACACATATGACATGTTTAATGTTGAACCTTGCTCCGATACCAGCTGTCACGGAACCGCCCAAATTATAAGAGCAAAAGTACAAAAACAATCGCCAGAGCAATTAAATTCCCGTACTTAAGCTCCTATAACCCCGGTAGTCCAATAAAATCCTGAGAGATTTCAAACCAACCAACATACAAGCCAAGATCGTAGTGGTCCAACATAACAGGTCATATGTTACATCCATTTCATAAGTAATTCAACATATATCGGAGTTCAGTAGAGTTATTACAACTCAAGTTCAAAAGTAGCGGAAGCACAGTAGTTTGAAAACTAATATCACCTTAGTTCAAATACATGCCAGTACCAAAGTCAATTTCCAACAAAAGCATGAGAGATAAGATAGCTCAGAAGGATCATGCCCATGATCACACTCCGCCACTATAGCCGGAGTCTTCCAACTCTTGCAGTAGCTATGTTATATCACAACCTGCAATAAGTGGGAATAAACCCTGAGTACGAGAAGGTACTCAGCTAGACTTACCCGTCATAAACCAGAAATAATGACACCAAGGAGTATGCAAGGCTTTCTTTCAGTGGGCTAGCTTGACTCATTTGCGAAAAGCATAAGTTATCATGAATAAACTAATTTAAGTCCTTTTTCATCATGTTTATTATAACCTATTCAATCTAGGTAAGCACCTATGCTAAAGCAATCACTTGATTAACCATTAACATCAAAGGTTACCATCTCAGGTTTAGCATTTCTAACATTATCCACATAACCATCTGTGTTCCATCATCATTACTACGATGCAGTAACTCGAGTCAAGTGCTCACTATCCAGGAGCGATGGCGATTCGAATCGATTATTGACCAGCTGGTAATTTATTCCTCACACAAACCTCACTCACCCGCTAAAGTGAGGTATTGGTCACCGAGTCAACCATTCAGGTAAAGTCGCGAGCTTGCCAGGAACCACATGTACCCGGGGGCCGCCCGACTGCTCTTTGGCCTTATCATCGCGCCCCCGTTTCCTGCCACTACTGCTCCGGTACAGTGCGTTGCGGGCAATCCACTCGGCCCGAATAATCTCCCGGCTTCGCGGTCGAAAGGTACTTTATTCGGCCAGCTAAATGTGAGGCATGCGTTCAACATGACCCGAGGCCCAACAACGGTCGGTCCTTAATCGACACAGGCGGAAACTACAAGCACCCCAGAACCCTGTCTGGTTGCCCCATACTTATTCCGCCCGGTCTCCAATTATTCATCAACACTTGGTTATTTCCAGGATATCATCCATTCCATAGCTAATGTATTCCAGTAACCATCTATAGTTGCCGGTGACAGAAAATCACCGATCGCTACCGGTCTAAGCAGGGCTAAGCAATATTTTCGATCCCGAACCAAAATAGGATTTCAGGCATATTTGCGGGACAAGGAAAAGGATATATATGCAACAAGTGTTTTCAATCAACTCCTATAACTTAATGCAACAATACATATATAACATATATATACTCAATTGCTTTTGTAAAATAGGAGGCTTAGAATGCTCCGGGGCTTGCCTGGGATCAAACACTGGGTTAGTGATTGACAGATGACACTCGCTCGGCGAGCATCTCCCAACCCGACACTTGTTTAGTCCTTCCATCTTCGGGATAGGTCCACCAAACACCGTCTTCAGGTTTAGCTTCAACATCTCATCCTTCACGTGATGCATCTAGCGTACCTAGATGAGATGCAAGATGCATGCGTATGAATATGATGAATGGTAACACAAGATGCATCACATAATCAATTAAAGAGGGCAAGCACATTAAGCATAACACAAGTTTAACAAGATCACAAGTATCTTAACTTGACCATTAACAAGGGTATAAGCCACACTTAGCAACACATGGAGTAAACAACCATAACTAGCATTTGACAATTCCTGGACTGCAAGCAACATCTACATGTTTTGATCATAACTGGAGTTATAAAAATCCAATAGCCATGCAACAAGACATTCTGGAAAGCTTATGAAATTGTATATAATTCATCTTTTATCATCTTAGCATGATTCTTAAGTTAACCAAGTCAAACATGCATAATTACAGAATCTGGTCCAGAGATTCCAGAGAACAACTATTTCTGGAACCCAACTTGAAACAGTCATTACTCACAAACTATAAGGCCAAATGCCACCAAAATTTAACACAAGCTAGATTAATGAGTTATCTACAACTTTGTTATAAACATGTTTCTCAGAAAACATCATTTTCATGGTGCAATTACCAAAGTCCCAGAAACTGTCCAGGAAAGCATCGATTGCAAGAATAAATATTAACTTATATCTCAAACATACATTTAGCCACAACCAATGTAACCATCATAAAGTGCATGTTAAATGATCACCAAAAAGCATAGTGCTCATTATTAAATAATTTCTTTTAATGCATTTCTTAATTTATTTAAATAGCAAGGTGAAATAATAAACATATATCAAAAGTCCATAATAAAATCTATAAAAATTACAGTAGATCTTACATACACCCAATAGTCTACTATATAAATTTCAAGTCATTTGGACATGTATATCAACCTCTATAAAAAAAGACAAATTGCTGTTACAAGAATTCATGTGAGAGCAAGATATAGTAATAACTCACTCAAATGGCAACCAAAATTCATGAAATTTTTACTACACATCAATCATCATATGAGTAGCATGCCACAAAAATTTCACTTCATTTGGAGCCCTAGATCTACAGTTATGAAAATGACAAATACATCTAGCAATGAAAACCTAGCTGCACAAATCCATTTTTACAGAGAAAACTTTAAACTAAAACATGAAATATTATAGATCTAGTGCATAGAGAATTTCACAAGGATTCCAAAAAGTCCTCATTTGCTATTTTACGATTTTTCTACAATTTACTATGATTTTCCAAAGTTCCTGCAAAAATAATTACGAATCAGTCCTCGTGGCACTATTCATCTGAGTCACGAGTTCTGCAGAAAACCCCCTGCAGTTGTTTCTCTCTTACACGTGGGTCCTTCTTCTTCTTCCTTACGGACACAGAGACGGACAGACCGAACGTCGGGCTCGAGCGGTTGCTGTGCGATGGCAAAGGAAGTTGGGCCAGGGGCGCCGAAGGGGGACCAGGTGGCTGCGGAGCTGGTGGAGCTAGCAGAGGGCGTGAGGGTGCCAGAGGTGAGGCATGAGCAGTGGCGAGAGCTTCGTTCGCCGGCCATGGCGGACATGGTCGCGAGCAGCAGCAGCAGCAGGCGACGGCGAAGCCGAGAGAGGTCGAGAGCGAGAGGCAGAGAGGCAGTGGGGAGTGGGAGAGCTCGGGCATTCACTTATGGAGTAGCAGGGCGCACTGGAACACGTGGTACAGAAGGTCAGCAATGGTGGGGGCGCTCCCGGTGCATGGCGGACGCGTGGGCTTTTCAGCGAGCACGTGTCGTGCGTCGGTGGGGCTGAGGTGGGCGCCGATTTGGGCTTCGTCCCGGCCGAATTTGGACTTGGGCCCAAAACCAAAGTTGTAGCCCATGAGTTGCTCTACAATTTTCGTTAAGGGGCCAAGGTCATTAGGCCAACAGATTAGGAGATAAAATCATGCCAAGATGACAATGCCAACATGTTGACGGAGATCACGGAAACTCGCATTCGGAGATCAAAACCTGATCAAACTTAATCCAACTTTTTGCATGCTCTTCTCCAAGATGTAAACTCCAACTTTTATTTTTGGCTCAACTCAAGTTGTTTAGCAAATTTTGGAGAACGCGGGATGTCAATGTCAATGTCACGTTAGTGACAAAGTAAGCTTTTTGCTGTTTTGGAAACTGTTTTCGGAGATCCAAATGAACTCCAAATCTATACAAACTTCTCTGAGCTCTTCTCCACTCTAAACACTCCAACTTTTATAAAGAGTCCAACTTCAGCTGTTTAACAAAATTTTGAGAACGAAATGTGCCAACCTGTCAATGTCAGTCGACATATTCTATGACTTAGAATATTTTCCAAGGCTGAAAAACAGCAGCTAATTCAATCTTTGAGCCTCCATTTGACTAGGTTAGAGACCAAACTAGCTCTTGACCATTAAACAAAGTTTCTTCTCCATAACATGAACTACAACTTTTATTTAAGGTCTAACATCAAAACTGGTATAGAAACTATATTTCTACTTTGACCAAAGTAGGATCACGATAAAGCTTAAATTATCCTTTTTGATCAATTGGAGCATTTTCTGGGCATTTGCTCAACACGAACCTTTCTTGACTTTTGTTGTAGAGTCCATCTAGAGTCATTTGGGCAAGGTTGCAAGATTTTAGTGATGATCTATATTTCCATCCACTTAATAATGCAATTCCAGCACTTAGTAAAGTCATTCCAACAAGCATATAACTTATCATTTCATGTGACTTTTTGATTCCAAACGTCATGAAACTTTGCCAGTGACCAATATAGATAGGTACTAAGGTGAGACACATGAAGATATTGCAATAACACCACCCGAGCATATATCTTGAAAATGGACTATATGAAAAGCAATGGTGCAACATCCAAGTTTAGGTTGGGGCTCCTGTCCATAGGTTGACCTTGACATTCTCATCTCCACTTAATCTATCATATTTGAGCTCAAACCCACTGCTTAACTGGTGACAAACACCTGGGGTGTTACACCTTGCGCTTTCCGTCCGCATTGCCGCCGCCGCCGCCCTTTTTCCCCACACCTTTCCTCCCCGCCGGCGCTGATGGCTGGAAAGAGCCAGTTCCTCGCTACCGACGGCTGGGCCTCCTCTTCCGTGACGGAGAAGAAGCTGGAGGAGCTGGTCGTGGATGGGTTGCTGCGGCCGAGGACGAGCCGGTCGCGGCCGGAGTGGATTGCGCCGCCGTCGACCCATCGGGAGCCGGCCCCCCCGGAAGGCTACGTGGTGAGCTTCGTAAGCTTCCACGAACGGGGGTTCGGTATCCCGTCGTCAGCCTTCATGCGGGCGCTCCTCCACTACTACCGGGTGGAGCTCCACCACCTTGCCCCCAACGCCGTTGCGCAGGCCGCCATCTTCGCGGCGGTCTGCGAGGGATACCTCGGGGTGGAGCCGCAGTGGAACCTGTGGCTCCATCTTTTCAAGGCCGAGCTTTTCGCGCGGAACGCGGGAGCGAAGGGCGCCTTCTACGCTGTGCGAGTAGGGAGCTGCGTCCTCCAGTTGAGGTCGAGTCGGTCGGAACAGTACATCCCGGCGCGCCTCATCTCTTCGAACAGCGGGTGGCATACGGGCTGGTTCTACCTCCGCAACGACGAGAACCAGCTGCCGAGGTATACCGGCCGCGTGCTGACCGCCCGGGAGCACAACTGGGGGTACGGCGTGCCGGACGTCGAGAAGCCGCGCCTGGACCCGCTGCTGGCGGCGCTGCAGCAGCTCCGTGCTCGAGGCTTGACGGCGGCGGCAGTAGCGACGGCGTTCCACCGTCGTCGGGTGATGCCGCTATGCCGACGCCGCCTGCGCCTCGACCAGATGACCCCGGAGGCGTCTTTGGAGGGGAGCCGGATGTCGCACGAGACCCTCACCCCCGAGGAGGGGCTTCGCCGAGCCCGCCGGATGGTGGGGACCTTCTAGGCGGAGGAAGCCGACCGGCTCCCCATGAGGCCCACTGAGGGGTTCGAGCCCGTGGTAAGCTCCTTAGTACGCTCGTCTTTTTAGTTCGATTCGCGTCTGAGGCCTTCCCCTGATCCGGTCGATGCCATTGCGCAGGACTTATCGGCGTTGCGGGAGACTCGACCGCCGGTTCCGGAGGACCAACCTGCTCGGGACGCTCGACGGGAGCACGCCTCGAAGAAGAAGGCGGCCAAGGAGTCGACCAAGAAGCGGGCGGCCCGGAAGTCCAGGGAGAAGGAGGCGCGGAGAAAACTCCGGCGCCAACAGGCCATCGACGGGCTCCCTTTAGAGCCGTCGCCCTCCGAGACCATGTCGGGAGAGGACGACGGCAGCAGCGGCGAGGATGACGACGCCTTGTCGCGGTACGAGGCCGCGACCGGGCTGGGGAACCTCCCCGACATCCGCCCTCTGCTGGAGCCCCTCGCGGGGCCATCCTCCTCGGTCGTTGTGGTCGAGGAGGTCGAGGAGGACGACGAGGAAGAGGAGGAGAGGAAGAAGAAGAAGGAGGAGGAAAAGAGGGAGGCGGGCCCCTCGGCGGGAGGGGTCGCCCCGCCCCAGACCCAGCCAGGTGGGTCGACAGGGGCGCCTGCCCCCGCCCGGGCCCCGCAAGCTCAGGCGGGGACGGGGGTGGGGGTGCCGACATCGTCGTCGGCGGCGCCTTCATCGGGCGTGAAGACCCGAGGCCAGTTGGCCTCGGAGGCGCAGAAAGCGCGTGGCGGCGCACCGGCGAGAGCCCCGAGGAGCGCCCGGTCCGCGGGTGGGGCTGCCGCGAGGCCGCCGCCTGCGACCTCGAGCGGCTCGGACCGTGGGGGGTCGAGGCCCCTGGTGCCGATTTCTGGGTAAGCTTCTGAACAGAAAGGGACTCGTCTTATTTCCTGATTTCGTCGATCGACTCATCCCTTTTATTTTTCAGGCTGAAGCGGAAGGCGGAGACCATGGGGCCCACCCCCGTGAAGTCCCTTCGAGCCAGCGCCTCCGTCCTCAATCGGTCGGCGGCCCAGGACGCTGCCTGGGTCCGCGAGGTCGAGGCGGCGAAGGAGCGCCGTCGGCAACGGGAGGCCGTGGGTACCTCGACGGCTGTCGGCCCCGATCCTGTGGTGGCGGGGTCAGAGCCGGCAAGGACGGCGGCGCCCGGCCCGGTCGAGGCGGAGCCCAAGGCGCTGCCCTCGGCTGAGGCCACCGTCGAGGTGGCCATGGAGGAGGCGGCCGCAGAGGCGACCGCGGAGGGGGCTGCACCAGCGCCGGAGCAGGAGGTGGCGCCGGCGAGGGAGCCGCAGCCGCAGGCCACACCCGCGCCGGAGCAGGTGGTGGCGCCGGCGAGGGAGCCGCAGCCGCAGCAGGACCTACTGGTGCGGTCGGTGGGCATGACGGAAGGTGGGGTCGTCGGGCCTTCTTCCGGAGCCCCGGAGGCGGCCGCGCCGGAAGTCGAGGCGCCGGTCGCGGGGGTACCGGCGGTGGGAGCGCCGGCGTCCGAGCCGTCGTCGGGCGAGATACCGGCCGCAGGGGCGTCTACGGCAGAGGTGCCGGCTCCGGAGGCACAGGCTGCCGAGGGGCCGGTCACTGCCGAGGGACAAGCGCCCGTGGTCATCGTCCTCGACGACGCCCCCCTGGACAAAGGAAAGGAGATCGTGGGGGCCGAGGAGGGCGAGACCACAAGCCGGGCGGAAGCCTCAGCCCCTGCCGGGGGTGCGAGCGAAGCCGGCCCTTCGTCCGGGCCGGGAAGTGCCCCGGCTGGGGCGTCATCGTCGTGGCCGGACTTCGCCGCTCTGGCGATAGCGTGGGCCGAGGAGGAGATCCCGAGGTGGGGAGGGCCGCCCCTTGCGTTCAAGGATGCCGCAAACCTCGACGGCGAGCCCATCCTCGTCCTGAACGATAGGGATGAGGTCCACCGCTGGCAGTACCTCGAGGGCGTCCGCCAACACCTCGCTCGGCTGCTCAGCGTGGCGTCCGACGCTGTTACGCGGGGCATGCTGGACGCCACGGAGGTATGACCAAGTCGCCGGCTTACTCCGTGGGTCTTCGTGTCTTTTTCCCTTGGACTCATTACATTTTTTGATTTTTCTTGAGTTAGGAACTCAAAGAGGCCTCCCGCCGAAAATCACTCTTCATCCGGGGTGAGAGTGGTGTGTGGGCGTCGCTGTCTCGGCAACGGGCCCTGGTCGAGGAGACTCAGAAGAGGCTCGCCGATCGGTCCGCTGAGATGGCGGAACTGCGCACCGCCTTCTCGACGGTGAAGGAAGAGGCGATGCAGGCGTGGGCGGCAGAGGCCTCGATGCGCACCGAGGCAGACAAGGCCCGGGAAGAGGCTGCCCAGGCCCGCCGAGACCTCGAGCCCCTGTCGGCGCGGGTCAAGGAGCTCGAGGAGGACGTCTCCCAGGCTGGCCGTCAGCGGGACGCCCTTAACGTCCAGATCGGGCAGGTGACAGCCCAGCTTGGCGCGTTGAAGGGCGAGGTCTCGGTGCTGAATGGGGCCGTCCAGGAGAAGGACGCGGCGCTCCGGACCGCCCTCCAGGAGATCGAGGCCCTGAAGGCGGCCGTTCGTGAGAAGGACAGCGCCCTCCTGGGGCTCGAACGGACGTGCGGGGGGCTCGGCGACGAGGTCGTGGGTTTGAAGACTCACGTCGAGGGTAAGTATAATCTGTTGTAGTTATGCCGTTGGTGCGTCGTATTGGGTGCTAATGTTAGCTTGTCGTATTCCAGAGCTGGAGCGCGAGAACCAGGAGGCCTATTCGACCGCGAACTCCCTGCAGAGCCTCCTGGAAGCCGAGACCCGGAGGACCCAGTTGCTCGAGGGCGCGATCACCACCGTGTGCGACGGTCTGGGGGTCGGACCCGACGCCGACACCGGAGAGGACGCCCCAGGGAACTGCTTCATCCGTCGGATGGCCGCGCTAGGTCATTTTGCCCGGGAGAAGATACGGGACAGCCTCCACCACGGCGTAAAGAGGGCACTGGCCGTCGTTCGCTCTGGTTTTGTGTTCGACATGGAGCTCGTCGCCGACGGCTTCATCACAGACCCGGAGCGGACGGACGCGGAGAACGCAGATGCCTGCTTGGATCTGATCGAAGCCGCGGAGGGGCCTGGGAGCCGCCTGGCCTCGCTCTTCGAGCCCGAGGTGGTGCCGCCTGCTGACGACGAAGGCCTGTGAGCCAAATCTGGGCACGGAGGCCCGTGTAACAAGTTAGTTATTTTGAATTTTGATCGTGGTGGCCCTGGGGGCCTTAAGAACTCAAAACTTAAACTAGTTTGTGACGAATCTAGTTTTATTCGAGCCTTTTTTCCCTTTCGGCCTGGGTTGTGTTCTCATACGATTTACTTAACGCGCAGTCGCGCCCTTTGGCGTGGGGAGCGAGTGGAGGTACCGTAGCCTCGGGGGGCGTAGGCGATCTCGCGGCTCGACTGCCCTCGAGCTTCAGGGTGCTCTTGCGGCCTTGTAGATCGCGTGAGAAACTGACCTAAGCGGCAGGGAGTGTGCTACTCTCTTTCAAAGTTAAGAACCGTTATAAGTCCTACTTAGCGTGCGGTTGCGCCCCTAGAAGGCATGAGGGGTGAGTGGAGGTACCGTGGCCCCAGAGGCCTAGGTGGTACTCCTGGCTCGAGGGTCCTTTCGCACCTTAGGGTGCTCTTGCAGCGAAGTCGATCGGGAAAGCGGTTCTTAAATTTTAAAAGGGAGTACAAGTTTTTTCGGGGACTGGGGGGTCCCCCCCTTGTAGCCCCCGAGGGAGGGTCGATTCTGGGAGTGCAGAGTCGATCCTTCCTCACTGTGAAACGAAAGTTTGAACATCGCTGTAGTCTTTATTGATGAAAAAGGAAATACAAGGCCTCGAGGCTTTCTAAGGAAAAAAGCGACGTAGCTGTTCAATGTTCCAAGCGTTGGTGAAGATTTCGCCCTTCTCGTTGGATAGCTTGTAGGTGCCCGGCTTTAGTACTTCTGCGATGATGTACGGTCCTTCCCACGGTGGCGTGAGTTTGTGGCGTCCCTTGGTGTTCTGGTTCCGACGTAGCACCAAATCGCCGACGTTAAGGTCACGCTTGCATATGTGTCTGTCGTGGTAGCGTCGGAGACTCTGCTGGTACCTGGCAGAATGCAACAAGGCCACATCTCGGGCTTCCTCGAGCTGGTCGAGGGCGTCCTCTCTTGCGGCGTCGTTATTTCTTTCGTTGTAGGCTTTTAACCTTGGGGATCCGTATTCTATATCAGTCGGAAGCATAGCCTCGGACCCGTAGACTAAGAAGAACGGAGTGAACCCCGTGGCTCGACTCGGCGTTGTTCTCAGGCTCCACAGGACCGAGGGTAGCTCGGTGGCCCATCTTTTGCCGTGCTTTTTTAGCTTGTCAAAAATTCTGGGTTTCAGGCCTTGTAGGAGCATGCCGTTGGCGCGCTCTACTTGGCCGTTCGTTTTTGGATGAGCTACGGCCGACCAGAGCACACGAATGTGGTGGTGGTCACAGAAATCCAGAAACTTTTTACCAGTGAATTGGGTGCCGTTGTCAGTGATAATGCAGTTCGGAACCCCAAATCGATGGATGATGTCGGTAAAGAAAATCACGGCTTGTTCGGACCTGATACTGGTGATGGGACGAGCCTCGATCCACTTGGAAAACTTGTCGATTGCGACAAGCAAATGGGTGAAGCCACCAGTAGTTCTTTTCAGCGGTCCGACGAGGTCGAGCCCCCAAACGGCAAACGGCCACGTGATGGGGATGGTTTGCAGAGCATGTGCCGGGAGGTGAGTCTGCCTTGCATAGTACTGACAACCTTCGCAGGAGCGTACTAGTTTGACGGCGTCAGAGACAGCAGTCGGCCAATAGAACCCTTGTCTAAAGGCGTTCCCGACGAGGGTTCGAGGCGCAGCGTGGTGACCGCAAGCCCCCGAGTGCAGGTCGTTGAGCAGGTCCCTGCCTTCCTTGTTTGTGATGCAACGTTGGAGAATGCCCGTAGGGCTGCGGCGGTACAGCTCCCTACCGTCTCCAATGATCACAAGGGTTTTGGCCCGTCGAGCGATCCGTCGAGCCTCGGTCTTACCCGAGGGGAGGTCCCCTTGGATAAGATAGTCGAGGTACGGTGCGCGCCAATCAAGCTCGACATCAGACGGTGGGGTCGATCCCTCTACCTGCATGGCCTCGGCCCCGGTCGAGGGGGCCTCAGCCCCTGGTGGGGGGTCGAGTGATGACCCGTCGACCCCTCCGTCCGATCCAAGGTCGACAGATGGCCGTTGGAGATCTTTTGCGAAAACGTCGGGTGGGACCGTAGCTCGACTTGACGCGATTTTTGCGAGCTCATCGGCGGCCTCATTATACTTGCGTGCTATGTGGTTGAGCTCGAGGCCATGAAATTTGTCCTCGAGGCGTCGCACCTCTTGGCAGTAGGCTTCCATCTTGGGGTCGCGGCAGCTCGAGCTCTTCATGACTTGATCGATCACTAGCTGGGAGTCGCCTCGAACATCGAGGTGTCGGACCCCGAGCTCGATGGCGATTCTTAGCCCCGTGACGAGCGCCTCGTATTCGGCGACGTTGTTGGATGCAGGGAAATGGAGCCGGATGACGTAGCGCATGTGAACCCCGAGGGGTGAGATGAAGAGCAAGCCCGCGCCTGCTCCTGTTTTCATCAGAGACCCATCGAAGTACATGGTCCAGAGCTCGGCCTGGAGCTGTGTGGGAGGGAGCTGGGTGTCGGTCCATTCGGCCAAGAAGTCTGCCAACACTTGTGACTTTATGGCTTTGCGCGGTGCATAGGACAGGGTCTCGCCCATGAGCTCGACCGCCCACTTGGCAATCCTACCCGTGGCTTCCCGGTTCTGGGCTATCTCTCCCAGAGGGAAAGAAGAAACCACAGTAACTGGGTGGCCCTCAAAGTAGTGTCGGAGCTTACGCCGTGTTAGGATGACAGCGTAAAGCAGTTTCTGGATTTGGGGGTAACGGACCTTGGTTTCTGAGAGCACTTCACTAATGAAATAGACCGGCCTTTGGACGGGCAGGGCATGAGCTTCCTCGGCCCGTTCGACGACCAGTACTGCGCTGACTACTTGCGATGTCGCGGCGACATAAAGTAGGAGCGGCTCTCCTGGGGTCGGAGGGACGAGAATTGGCGAGTTAGTGAGTGCGACCTTGAGTTTGGTGAGGGCTTCCTCAGCCTCGAGGGTCCAGGAAAAATGCTCCGATTTCTTTAAGAGGCGGTACAGAGGGAGCGCTTTCTCGCCGAGGCGCGAAATGAAACGGCTGAGCGCCGCTAAGCAGCCCGTGACCCTCTGTACGCCTTTCAGGTCTTGGATGGGGGCCATCTTGGTTATGGCAGAGATTTTTTCTGGATTGGCCTCGATGCCCCGCTTGGACACGATGAACCCCAGAAGCATCCCTCGAGGGACGCCAAAAACGCACTTTTCTGGATTGAGCTTGATATTCTTTGCTCGAAGGCATTTGAAGGCGATGTCGAGGTCGTTTATTAGATTGTCGGCTCGTTTGGTCTTGACTACGATGTCATCGACGTATGCCTCGACGGTTGGTCCGATGTGTTCTCCGAAAACGTGCTGCATGCACCGCTGGTACGTTGCCCCTGCGTTCCGGAGACCGAAGGGCATTGTAACGTAGCAATACATGCCGAAGGGGGTGATGAATGAAGTCGCGAGCTGATCGGACTCCTTCATTTTTATCTGATGGTAACCGGAGTAGGCGTCTAAGAACGAAAGAGTTTCACATCCCGCAGTTGAATCAACGATTTGATCAATGCGTGGCAAAGGAAAGGGAACTTTCGGACATGCTTTATTTAAACTAGTATAGTCTACACACATCCTCCACTTCCCACTCTTTTTCTTAACTAATACAGGATTAGCTAGCCATTCGGGATGGTGAACCTCCTTGATGAACCCGGCCTCTAGTAGCTTGTGGATCTCTTCGCCGATGACCCTGCGCTTTTCCTCGTCGAAGCGGCGCAGGCGTTGCTTCACCGGTTTGGACCCGGCCCGGATCTCCAAGGCGTGCTCGGCGACTTCCCTGGGTATGCCCGGCATATCCGAGGGACTCCACGCAAAAATGTCGATATTTGCGCGGAGAAAGTCGACGAGCACGGCTTCCTATTTCGGGTCGAGGGTGGCGCTGACGTTCAGCGCCTTCCCATTGGGATCAGCGGGGTCGAGGGGCACGAGCTTGACGTCTTCCGCGGGCTCGAAGCTGCCGGCGTGGCGTTTCGGATCGGGAATCTCGTTGGCGAGACCGTCGAGGTCCGCGGCCAAGGTTGCCGATTCCAAAACCGCCTCGCCGTGTTCGACGCACTCGACGTCGCACTCGTAGGCATGTTCGTATGAGGGCCCCACTGTGATGACGCCGTTTGGGCCGGGCATCTTGAGCTTGAGATAGGTGTAGTTTGGCACGGCCATGAACTTGGCGTAGCACGGGCGTCCGAGGATGGCGTGGTATATCCCACGGAACCCGACCACTTCGAAGGTGAGGGTCTCCTTCCTGAAGTTGGCCGGTGTGCCGAAACAAACGGGCAGATCGACCCGTCCGAGGGGTTCTGCCCGCTTCCCTAGCACGACACCGTGGAAGCCCCCGACGCTAGGTTGCAGGCGCGCCCTCTCGACCCCCAGGAGGTCGAGGGTTTGTGAGTAGATGATATTGAGGCTGCTTCCGCCGTCCATAAGTACCTTAGTGAGGCGCGTGTTGGCGATGACGGGATCAACGACAAGTGGGTAGACCCCCGGATTGGGGATGTAGTCCGGATGATCATCACGGTCGAAAGTGATGGCCACCGCGGACCAATCAAGGAAGCGAGGGACCGCCGTCTGCACGGAGAAGACCTCACGCCGCTCTCGCTTGCGCTGGCGCGCTGAGAGGCGGGTTGAGGGTCCTCCGTAGATCATGAAGCAGTCGTGGATCTCGGGGAATCCCTCCTCCTTGCCATCACCCTTTGGGTCTTCCTTCTTGTCGGCGGCCTTGTTGCCGGCGCCCTCGAAGTACCTGCGGAGCATATGACAATCCTCGAGGTTATGGTTAGTGGGCCCCTTGTGGTAAGGGCACGGTTCTTTGAGCATTTTGTCGAAGACGCCCCCGCCGGGGGGGCCTCGAGGCTTCTTGCGTTCGGCAGCGGCGACAAGCTCGTCGGCCGGGGCCTCGAGCTTGCCCTGCTGGCCCTTCTTCCTCTTGCGGTTGTTCCTTTTGGAGCCTCGGGCGGAGCTCGCAGGATCGTCGGTCTTCTGCTTGCCAGTGCCCTGCTCGCCGCCAAAGATGGCACCAACTGCCTCCTCGCCGGCGGCGAAGTTGGTGACGATGTCCATCAGCCCGTTGGCAGTGAGCGGGGTGTGACGCCCCAACTCTCGGACCAACTCTTTGCAAGTGGTGCCCGAGAGGAAGGCCATAATTACATCAGAGTCGGTGACATTGGGCAGTTCGGTGCGTTGCCTGGAGAAACGTCGAATGTAATCCCGGAGGGATTCACCTGGCTTCTGCTTGCAACTCCGGAGGTCCCACGAGTTGCCGGGGCGCATGTAAGTTCCCTTGAAGTTCCCCTCGAACACCCTTACGAGGTCGCCCCAGTCGTGGATCTGTTGGGGCGGCAGGTCCTCGAGCCAGGCTCGAGCGGTGTCGGAGAGGAACAGGGGGAGCTGGCGGATGATGACTCGGTCGTCGGTGGCCCCGCCCAACTGACACGCCAAGCGGAAGTCGGCGAGCCAAAGTTCGGGTTTGGTCTCGCCGTTGTATTTGGCGAGAGTCGTGGGAGGGCGGAACCGTGCTGGCAGTACCGTTTCGCGGATTGCCTTGCTGAAGACCCGAGGGCCCGGAGGCTCGGGTGAAGGGCTGCGATCCTCCGAGCTGTCGTAGCGCCCGCCCCTGTGCACGTGGTAGCCTCGAGCCACACCGTCACCGTGCTTGCGCGTGCGGCGCTCGACGACGTTGCCACGGGTGTCTCGAGGTTCTTGGTCATGAGCGACGGGCTCGGGGGCGGGAGCCATCCGGATCCGTCGGGCAGGTTCGGGATGAACCGAGGCCTCCCTCTCCTTCCGAGAGGGCTCCGCGAGCCGCTCCGAGGCGGGCTCGCGTCGCCTCGAGGCAGAGCTCTCTGCCTGCTGCAGGGCAGCAGTCTCGAGGAGTTCTCGGATCTCATCTCGAGCCCGGCGCGCTTCGGGGTTCGACGGCTCGGGCATGTTGCGGAGGAGCATGGCGGCGGCGACGACGTTCTGGCTGGCTCGAGCGAAGACCGGGGGATCGGTTATCCGGTCCTCGTCGATGCGACGGTTGACGTCGCGAGCTCTTTCGCGAGCTCTCCCGCCAAGTACGCGTTCTGCGCGCTCATGCTCGAGAGTCTGTTGGAGTAGACGCAGATTTTCTCGTTCCTCGTCGAGCCTTTCCCGCAACTCGCGGATTTGGTCGAGCTGCGCCCCCTGATCCGCAGGGAGCTGAGCCTCGCCTTGCCCGGCAGGGTGCCCGTCGTGAGGAGGCGTGCGCCCTCCTCCGACCGGCTGTTGCTCCTGCGAATCCGACGCGCTTTCAACATCGACGTTGAAACACTCGCGGGTCGGATCGTAGGTATCGTCAGCCGAGTCGGAGTCAGGGGCGCCGAAATAATAGTATGACGGGGGAATGCACGGTCGTTGCGAGCCGCTACCGAGGTTGCGGCGTGGGGAAGCGGCCACACGGGGTTCTGTTTCTGGCGTCTCAGTAGAGTCCAGATAATCAGAAGCCGGCGTGGACGCGACGAGGTCAAGGGCGAAGCGTAGGTGGTGCCCAGGGAGTTCCTCATAAGCACTCATACGAGTGCTTACGGAGGAAGCGTATGCTTGGGCGGCCGGAACCAGCCCAAACGGAAACGGCGAAGGTGATGTTGCCGCCCTCGCCGGGAGGGAGGCACGGGGCAGCGACGTTGCACCAGGCGGAGGTGCGGCGGGGTTCTCCGCTGGTGTGCTGTCCTCGGCCAGGCCCATCGTGCCCAGACTTTCCACGAGGAAATCCGGGCCGGCGTCTGGCTGGGAAGCGCCGAACCGGGGGATCCCATTGCCCTCCGTCAGGTGGAGACGATGGTTGCGCCGGGCTCGCCGCCGCCGAGCGGCTCGCGCCAGCCTGGAGCGACGGTACCGGCGGACTGCTCCCCCAGGCTGGGAGAGCTCGTAATCCTCGTCGGTAGGGTGTCTTGGCGGGAGCAGGACCATATCGTAGCCATAGCCGAGCGACATGAACTCCAAACTCCCGAACCAGATCACCGTGGCCAACGGGATAGGGCGTTCGGGGTCAGCCATCCAGGGAAAAGGCGGGAAAGCGACGCTTAGCACGCAGCGCTCCCCTACCTGGCGCGCCAACTGTCGGTGTTCGGACCCCGGGGGGTCCTAAACCAACGAGTAAAATGCTGCGTGTCCCTTTCCTGGATGGTGATGCAAGGAAAACACACGGGGGTTTATCCTGGTTCGGGCAAGGAAGGCCCTACGTCCAGCGGGGGGAGAGAGATCTGTATTTCCTTGCACCGAGGTGCTTGTGTAGGGGCTACAAGCTTGCGAGAGAGGGCGACGAGCCCAAGTCTCAAAGGAGAAAAAGAAAGAGTACAAGAGGGTTGCTTGAGATGTTGATCGCTATGTTGTGTTTGACTGGTTGTCCGTCGTCTTCTCTAGGGCCCTGGCCTACCCTTTTATAGGACGGGATGAGGCCAGGACGATGGGAGCCTTGAGATGATGTTTTGTCGATCCTGTTGAGACGGCTGTAGCGACGTGCCTCAGGAATGGGAGGCCATCTTCTGGAACGTGATGTCGTAGGCGTCGAAGTGACCCGGAGCGTCGTGCCATACCGTCCTTTCTTCCCTGTTGCGCCGTGTCAGTGGTCGAGGTCGGGTCGAGGTAGGGTCGAGGCCGAACGGATAAGTCCGAATCCCTGGAATCCTGGTGTACGGGCCTTGTCGTATCCTCCCTCGAGGGTTAATAGTGACACACAGGATGAGGCATGGTGGGTACAGTGACGTTTTTTACCTCCCATCACGGGATGGGCGATAAAATAGTGAAAACTGACACCGGTATTGTTCCCACGTCGACCCAGGCCGTGGCCATACCGGTAGGTGGCGGTTGGTAGGTTGCATTAAATGCTTTGACTTTTCGTCCCGTAGTAGGTGAGGACTGAGGGGGTCGAGCGCCTCGACCCGGGCTTACGCGAGTCGGAACGCCCAGGGCGGTCGAGCCCCGTGCGGGTTTGAACGCGGTCGAGGCCTCCCGTCGAGGGGGGCTCGTACGAGTCGGAGACGGGGCGCGGTCGAGGCACTTCGTCGAGCCGGCCTCGTACGAGGCGGACCCGTCGCACGTAGTGGGCTGTGCTTTATTGTGATTTAATCGTTTTTTAGTTTTTGTGATCGTTAAATGTAGGGTACCCCTATACTATTGGTACCGACACCAGGTATCTGACAATATGAAATGAAAAGCATATGGATTAACTACATACTACAAAGAATATTTATGAGTATTGCGTCAGAATTCAACAATCGAGTAGCCTGTCATTTTTCACTGGACAATGCATCACACAATACCACCAAATTAATGAACAATAGACTTCACATGCTAACACCATGGAGAAATGGAAACTCCGTTTTACACATGCTAAAGACTGTCAGATTTTCTAGTGAGAATAAAGAGCCAATAGAGGGAGCAGATGTCTCAATGTGAGGTCAAAATGTGTTGACATATAGGATGCTATACACCACAATGCAGTACCGGACACAACCCATTTGCCGAGTGCCTCTGGCACTCGGCAAAGCCCCAAAAGCACTCGGTAAAATATTTGCCGAGTGCCACCCTCATTATAGGTAACTCGGCCTAGTTTTAGCTAGCAAACAGCTGTTTGCCGAGTGCTTCTTCTTGGGCTTTGCCAAGTGCTAAAAAACACTTGAAAAAAAAACACCCGACAAAATCTGACCCGAAAAAAACAGCTAATTTTTTTTCATCCAGGGGAGGCCCCATCGGCCGGCGCCTGCCCATTTTCGTCGAAGTCGCAAGTCGCGGTATTTTTCACCCAAAATTCGTGCGCTAGGCAGCCGGCTGGATTCGAACTCGTGACCTCCCCTTTGCGCGTACCGTCCTCTACCACTGCACTGCACTGTCACTTGTGTTTAGATTCCGTTTTGGTTCCCCACATATTATACTAAATCGAGTGTAAATTGCTTGTTTGAAGCCCTAAACGAATTCAAATCAAAACGTTGTCAACTACAAAGTTTCATAACTTTTCGAGATCTACAACTTTCATTTTGATAGTTACTCCATCCAAGATCGTTTACAAAATTTGAAGAGAGAAATTTTAGAAATTCAAACGTAATTTTCATTGACAAGATTATTTCAAATTAAAAAGTTGTCAGTTACAAAGTTTTATAACTTTTTGAGATTACAACTTTCATTTTGGATGTTTCCCCATTCGAGTACTTTAAAAAAATCAAATTTCAATTTTTTGCAAATTCAGACTTAGTTTTCGTTGACAAGATGATTTCAAATAAAAAAGTTGTCAACTACAAAGTTTCATAACTTATTGTGATCTATAACTCTCATTTTGGTTGTTTCTCCATCTGAGGTCGTTTGAAAAATTCAAATTTCAAATTTGAGAAATTCAAACGTACTTTTCGTTGGCAAAATTAATTCAAATAAAAAAGTGTTCAACTACAAAGTTGTATAACTTCTCAAGATCTACAACTTTTATTTTGGTTATTTGTTTATCCAACATAGTGGTAGTAATATTGTTCACAAATCTTATATCTCCCTTCTAGTTTGTTGAAACTATACGAGAGAGATGTAGATTTTGTGAACAACATTACTATCGCTTTGTCGAATGAAGAAATGATCAAAATAGAAGTTGTAGATCTTGAGAAGTTATACAACTTTGTTGTTGAAATTTTTTTTATTTAAATTAATTTACTGCTTCAAAATCTTGTTCGAAGGGCAGGAGAGGAAAAAAATTATTTCTTTGCCGAGTGCCAAAAAAAACACTCGGAAAATAAGCAAGTTTGCCGAGATCTAAACCAAGAACACTCGCCAAAAACCTTGTTTGCCGAGTGCAAAAAAACACTTAGCAAACAAGCAAGTTTGCCAAGTGTTTTATTTTGCCGAGTGTTTTACGCGCAGCACTCGCCAAAGAGTTTGTTTGCCGAGTGTCTGAAGGATTGCACTCGGCAAACCACCCGGTACTCGGCAAAGAGCCGGTTCCGGTAGTGATGGTGTTAAGTGTGGTACATGACATTAGATTGCGTATCCTAACAAATGACAAGACGAACGCAACAACAACACAAAAACATGCCCGTTTACTCATGTTTCCATTTATCGAAGTCATAGTATCTGCCAAACATATAAGAGCAAGTTATAGCTTGCAAATGGTTGATGGTGGAACCCCTACTTAGATAGTATGACTTGTAATTTGTAAATGAAACTCGTAAATGAACTAAGTGTAAAGAAAATATGTTAAATCGTACTAAATTTGAACATCATAAGATAACTGCACGATTGCATGCGCCACTTTGCTAATTATGTGTGCATACGGTTTTGGTGGTGGAATTTTAGCACTCCCAACGCCATTGCTCATTGGTTCCCTAACCCTAACCGTGGCTCTGCTCTGGCCTGTGTATATATAGCCGCTGCGCCTGCAACCACGGTACCCATATTCATTCTCACTTGCCCGCACTCCAAAGTGCAATCCCTTCCTTGCGTACTTACGTTCCCTCTCGCGTGCGTGGCCATTGCGTTTGCCATGGCCATGCAAGCGCGACACCACTCCCATGACTACTTCCTATCGAGGGGCGGCTCCCTGTTCTTGGATGAGCACACGGGGTGCGTGCCAACGTCGCCGGCGGCGGGGATCGGGGACACGCCGCTGCTCAGCGACTTCCCAGGCAGCGAGCTTAACTTCGGCTATGGTTTCTTGCCGAGGAAGCGGGCGCGCATGGTGCAGGCCATGGGTCTCTTGGAGGATCAATGCGTGGTTCTGCCCCCGACGTCGGTGATGCAGGGGCTGCTGCAACAACCAATGACAGCCAGGACCGTGATGGGTTCCGGCGCGGCGGCGTCCACAAGTGGGAGGGAGATCGACGCGCCGATAGGAATCGAGGTACATGCTGGTGATTGATCGGAATTAACTTGCTGATTTCCGCGGAACCGTGCCTGATGGTTGTGGTTCGTTCGGTGTTGTGCAGAGCGAGAGGATGCGCGCGGCGCTGGAATCGGCGTGGCGGAGGCACGCCCTGGCGTTGGTGTCCGCCGTGGCGCGAGCAGCGACGGGACGCATGCGCGCGGCGGAGTCCGAGCTGGACCACGCGCTGCGGCGCAACGCGGAGCTGGAGGAGAAGGCCCGGCAGATGGGCGCGGAGTGCCAGGCGTGGATGGGCGTCGCCAGGAGCCACGAGGCCGTCGCCGCCGGCCTCGGCGCCTCTCTCGACCAGCTCCTCGTCCAGTCGCCCGCCTGCGAGGGCGAGGGCGAGGCCGAGGACGCGCGGTCGTGCTGCTTCGAGGCTCCGGCGGCCGCGGACCACAGGGCGGCGCAGGCAGCGTGCAAGTGCAAGTCGTGCGGCGGCGGCGAGGCGTGCGTGCTGCTGCTCCCGTGCCAGCACCTGTGCCTGTGCCGCGCGTGCGAGGCCGCCGTGGACGCGTGCCCCGTCTGCGCCGCTGCCAAGAACGCGTCGCTCCTTGTCCTGGTCTCTTGAATCCTATATACCTCTTAAAGTCGAGGCTCCCGCCGGGTCCGTCACACTCACATTTTACTGTTCTCACAACAATGTTAGGGAACAGTACACCCGCTAACACAGTACCGGGTCTTATAAACAGTACAATCCTGTTAAGAAACAGTAAAACCCGTTAATACACAGTAAATCCCGTTATAAAACCGTAACACCGTTACATTACCGGGTCCTATGAACCGTACAAACCCGTTAATAAACAGTAAAACCCGATAAGACACATTAAAACCCGTTATAAAACAGTAATACTGGTCCGTTACTGTAGTACAGACCCGTCACTGTTCTGCATTCTTCATTTTCCCCTCTTCCCTAAAAAAAAACCCTGCTAGTGAATCCTATAGAAGCGGGTGAGCTCATCAATGGTTAGTCGCGAAGAGACGCCACAACATCTGCTCCACGCCCCACACCACGTTTGCACGTCCGATCTGATGGTGGTGCCTTGGATGGATGGCATGGGTAAGGCTGGACGAAAAACTCGAAGCTCGTTAGCTCGCTCGGCTCGTGGTTGGCTCGGCTCAGCTCGGCTCGGCTCGTTATGATAACGAGCCGAGCTGAGCCAGGATTTTAGCTCGTTAGCTATAACGAGTCAACTCGAGCTGGCTCGTGAGCCGCTCGCGAGCCAAACGAGCCGTAGTTTTAGGGAAAAAGTCATCATAACTTATATTAGTTTTGTATTACTTCATGTCTTGCACTTCACAAATAGATGATATGTTAGCTCATATGAATATTTTATTCGATTTAAGGTTATTGAATATATTATTTTTATATTATTAATATTTTTAAGCTTTAGATAAATGCAAATATTATATTTTGTGTATTTTTAATACTTGGCTCGCGAGCCTAACGAGCCAGCTCGAGCTCATAACGAGCCGAGCCGAGCTGGCTTTCTGGCTCGTTAAGATAACGAGCCGAGCCGAGCTGGCTCGTTATCCTAACGAGCCAGAACGAGCCGAGCCGAGCCGAGCCAGCTCGGCTCGTTATCCAGCCTTAGGCATGGGCGACGACGACGAAAGATCGCTGGATGGGCGGCGTGGCCGGCCCCGAACGCCGTGCAAGCCACCTATGAATTGAACAGCAATACTGCAGTACGGAGGAACTGTTTGTGATTGCTTGTTCCTCTGGACCGAGCCGTGCCGAAACAAGCAAAGCACATGGCATGGCATGGCGGATCACATTCACATGGGTTCGGTTAGAACTTAGAAGCAGCTATATACAGTACGCCGGAATGCGCAAGGGGAGGCCGTTGTGACACGTCAGATTTGAGCTCGACAGACAGTTTGGTCGAGAAGAATCATCATCAAGGCCGTGTTTAGTTCCCAATTTTAGGAGGCCAAAGTTGGATGTTTTGGCACTATAGCGCGCTGTAACATTTTCGTTTGTATTTGGTAAAAATTGTCCGAACATTGATTAATTAGGCTCAAAATGTTCGTCTCGCAAAGTATAAAAAAAGTGTGTAATTAGTTTTTAATTTCATCTACATTTAATACTCCATGCATGTGTCGACATTTCAATGTGACGGGAAATCTTTTTTTTGCATAGTGAAATTTGGGGAGAAGTTGGGAACTAAACGAGGGCCAAGATTAATTAGTATATTGCACCTTGTTTAGATTGCTTCAAAATTTTCCAAGTTTTTACACTCTCTCCATTACATCGAATCTAGTGACACATGTATGAAACAGTAAATGTAGATAAAAAATAACTAATTACACAGTTTAATTGTAAATCATGAGACGAATCTTTTAAACCTAATTAGTCTACTATTAGATAATAATTACTAAACACAAACAAAAGTGCTATAGTACCGAATTTTTCTTAACTTTAGCCGTCTAAACAAGGCCCCGGTATCTGCTAGCTGCTGGTCCTGTCGACTAGACAGACGGATGCGCCAACAAAGGTGATGTAGGCTCTGGCGCAGAAAGGTATCGGCGAACAAGGGCGAGAAATCCCGTCGCTCGTTCCATTTTCCTAGTTGCACATGGCAACAAGAGCGAGGTCTCCCTCGACGTGACATGCGTGAATTAATACCGTTCATCCGCTATAGTCCGTTATTTAGGCCTCGTTGGGCTGGCTGCCAGCTAGCCAGCAGTGCTTTTTTCTCACACCAGTTCAACACCAGTCATCAGCCACTGGCCAGCCACCGGTATTTCTCTCTCACAATGAATCAGCATCCGCCGTCAGCCACCAACCAGCCGAAAGAGGCCTTAGTTTCTAGTTGTTGATTTTGCTCTCCGTTTGGTCTCTGTCACTCGCTCTTGCTCCCACGGATCGGAGGCAGGGAGAGCCAAAGAAAGATGACCGGGCGATAGGGGTCCGTCTCCGTCCACGGAGGGAGAAGAGAACCGGCGGAAAAACATGCGCAAAGACGACAAGATCGACCAGCGACGCAGCAGGCACCCGCGCGAACGCAGCCGCAGCCGCACCTCGGCACCCGCAACGCCCCCCGCCTGTCCGCCCGAATTGATCTGTTTGGCCTGGCGTACGTGTGAACGTAGGAGGTGCCGTGTACGCCCTAGTCGCACACTCGCACTATCGGCTATCGCCATCGCGGCGAGACACTTGGTCGGCGGATCGCGGTAGCACCACCGGTAGTTTCATGTGAAACACGAACTTGCTTGTTTGTCCATGCTGCGCTCCGGTGGTGTTGATCCATCCATGCATGGTGCTGGCTTCTTCAACGATGATGGGCTCTCTCTCTCTCTGCAGGGTTATGTATGATCCCAATTTGGCCAGCGCAGCGTAGGTGCCGCGCCGCGCGGCGCATATCAAGGTTGGCACGGTCGCCACGGCGACGGAGGCATCGTGCGTGCGGTGCACAGCGCGATGACCAGAACACTGTGTTTCGCTCTGTCACGCACACGTGAGTGGTCCACAGATTGGTCGTCATCTTGATCGATCGGCATGGATAGACACATCCTCTCTTCTCTCTCTTTTTTTTTTTGCAATGTCTGGCTTGGTCTCATCAGCAGCAGTTTCCACGCGTTCTTCTCCAGTCGAGCTCATGCTTGGGTCGGCCCATACTTAGGCTGAAATTTGACTTACGATGATGCTTATGCTGTATTGTGAGAGTAAAACACCGTTTGTTCGCTGAAAAATATTGTTGAAGTAGTTCAAGCGAACAGGGTCGGACCTAGCTATAGAGGAAGCAATCGAGATGCAGATATGCTTTAGTCATTGCTCAGCTCATGTACATGACGCGTACGGTTTGATCAACACTATTTTCTATTTTGCATCTTGCAGATCTGAAGCTCTGCAGCTTGTTCGGCTGGCTGGTGGCTGGTGCTGATTTGTTGTGAGAGAAAAACACTGTTGGCTGGCAGGTGGCTGGTGTTGATTTAATGTGAGAGAAAAACACTGCTGCCAGTCAGCCAGCCGAACAAGCGGCTGATATTTCTAGTGCAGCCACCAAGTCACCATGTAGCTTTCAGTTATAGAAGAATTGACTCACAAGTTCTACACGCATATCCCTCTTCAACTTGTGACCGGGGGCGCGGGCGCATGCGCTGGAGATGAGGCAAGGGCGAAATGGCGGCTGGGGAGGCGCGAGGAAGCAGAGGCGGTGGCGTGGAGGCATGGGGCAGGGAAGTGCAACCACACAAGGAGGCTTGCTGCGCTGTGAAGAGGAATAGTAGCGTGAGGTGAGAGTAACGGTAGGAGAAGAGGATAAGGCAGGTGTCAGAGAGGAAGAAAAAAAAATTTATAGAAGAAAAAAGGAAAAAAATAGAAGGGCACTGTAGACACTTCATCTATTTCACCTATGAGAAGAAGTTTTACAAAAAGTTATTCGACAATTAAAACGGTTTTTTTCCAAAAAGTTGTAGTTGCAGCTGTTTTAGTTGAAGCCAGAGTTATATCAAACGTGCCTAAGTCTTATTGATGTCACGTTGGTCGCTCTGGCTGTGCATTTTTTCATAGGATTAGGCTCGGTTGGGTGCTAGAAGATTGGAAATAGGTTGAGGCCCTGTTTAGTTTCTCCAACTATACTTTAAGTCATGTTCGCTTGTTTTATAAGCCTTACTTTTTCAGCCAACGAACAGTATTTTTTTCTCACAACAAATCAGCGAACAATACTTTCAGCCAAGCGAACAGGGTCTTAGTCCCTATCAAATCGGATGTTTGGACATATGCATGAAGTATAAAATATAGACTAAAAAATAACTAATTGCACAAATTATGACTAATTTGCGAGACGAATTTTTTAAGCCTAATTAGTTCATGATTTGATACTTTGGTGCTACAGTAACATGTGCTAATGACGGATTAATTAGGTTTAATAAATTTGTCTCGCAGTTTACTAACAGAATCTGTAATTTGTTTTTTTGTTAGTATCCAAACACCCTATTCGATACCTCATATAACATTCGATGTGACACTAACTCAACTTTAGTTCCTGCATCTAAGCATCCCTGAATTGGGTTACTGAGATAAAGTCTGCCGCTATGAAGTGAGTTGGTGTTTTCTCCGTAGAACACAGCCCTCCTGCACTTTGGTGTTTTCTCCTTGACATGTTCACGCAGGATTGTGCGACTGGCTAGGGGCCTTGCCAGTTTTGAGCGCCGATCAACATGCTTGTGTACGGCCTGGCTGGCTGCGTTTGATAACTTCGGCGCTGAATTTAGGGCTGGTATTGCTTACTCGCTCTGTCTCTAAATATATGTCATTTGCGTTCTTCGAGAAACAACTTTGACTAAATATATATTAAAATATTAATATTTATAATACATAATTAGTATAGTTGAAAAGGTTTTTGAATCTAGTTTTTTAATAAATTTATTTAGAGATACAAATATTGCACATATTTTTTATAAATCAAGTCAAACTTGTGGCACCACAACCAACAGCGACGGATAGTAAGGGACGGAGAGAGTATTTGCTTCAGTAAACATTGCAGCATAGTAAAATGGCAGGTGGGAGGCAGAGCCGGATGAATCCGTGCCAAACGGCCCTTAGGCTCTGTTTAGTTTTCGCCCAAAAACTTTTTACCCCGTTCAATCGAATATTTGGACACATACATAGAGCATTAAATATAGATAAAAAATAACTAAGTATATAGTTTGTATGGATTTTGCGAGACGAATCTTTTAAGCCTAATTAGTTCATGATTAGCCATAATTGCTACAGTAACACACATGTGCTAATGACAGATTAATTAGGCTTAATAAATTCATCTCGTGGTTTTCAGATGAGTTATGTAATTAGTTTTTTATTAGTATGCGAATATCTATCTCAACATCTTATAAAACATCTGACGTGACACAAACTTTTCAGGCAAGAACTAAATGAGGCCAATCACGATCCTAGGGCCGGTTTGGATCCAAAAAATTTGGCAAAATGATACTGTAGCAAATTTCGTTGTTATTTGGCGATTAGTGTCCAATCATGGTCTAATTAGGCTTAACAGATTCGTCTCGTCCATTTCGTCTAAACTGTGTAATTATTTTTATTTTTTATCTATATTTAATGCTTCATGCATACGTCTAAAGATTCGATGTGACAGGGAATGTTGAAAAATTTTGTAAATTTTTTTGCAACTAAACAGTTCGAAAAAAAAATCTGTTGTCAGACAGTGCTCTGCTGCATGCCTGCACCATGTGGTAGACATCACAGAACACGAGGTGACTACTGTGCTGCTTGGGCCTTGTTTAGGGCAGCGTTTGGTTCAAAATTTTTTTGCAAAAGAACAGTAGATTCCCCATCACATCAAATCTTTAGACGCATGTATGAAGCATTAAATATAGATAAAAAATAAAACTAATTACACAGTTTAGACGAAATGGACGAGACGAATCTTTTAAGCCTAATTAGACTATGATTGGATACTAATTACCAAATAACAACGAAAATGCTACCGTTGCATTTTGTCAAAAATTTTGCCAACTAAACAACCCCTAGATACCTGAATCGGGGCAGCCCAATTTACTGCTGAGCACTATAGCAATTTTATTTTTATTTAGTAATAATTGTAGAAATATTGATTAATTAAGTTTAAAATATTCGTCTTGCAAAGTAGAACAAAACTGTGCAATTAGTTTTTGATTTTTTCTACATTTAGTATTTCATATATATACCAACATTTTGATATAATAAAAAATCTTCTTTTTACGTAGTGGAATTTGAAAATAAATTTATGTATAAACAAGGCCTTGTACCACTGGCACAACCCCTGACGCCGCCTGAGCCTGACCCATCAGGGCAGTCCTAACCTGAAATCTATCTACTACCATATTCTAATGTTGTATACCAAAAACGAAAACTCCTGCCTCTCCGTCACAACGTAATTCCATCCGTCAGATACGTACGTCCAGCGATCGGGTCCATCCGATCCTCCTCCCTCCTCGTTGCCTCAAACCTTCCTCAGCGGCCGCAACACGCTGCCCGCAAACAGTCCCGGCCTCCTCACCTACGCAAGAAAAAAAGAAAAAAAGAAAAAACGGCAATCTCCTCACGCTCCCACATCCACGCAACACCGCCGCCGCCTCACGCCGTGACCTCTTGCCAGCGCGGCACCGCCTCATCCACCGCCCCCACCCTGTCCTCCTGGCTGTGGCGTCCTAGCAGGCGATCCCCGCCCCACGCCGGGAACGCCGGCGCAGCCCCGGCCCGCTCCGCCATCCCCGGCTGCACGCCGCGCCCTCGCATCTACGCTCGCATGCACGCTGCTGCTGCCATCGCGGGTGAAGGAAGACGTAGCCCACTGGTGCGTCCTGTTAGCAGTGTTCCTGCCCAGGCTGCTACTTCACCAAATAGAGTTGATCAAGTTACAAGCTAGCCCAAAGTTCGGCCCAAGGCGCAGAGACCCAAAAAGGCGAACCCGAAGTTCTACGGTGACGAATGGGCCGTCTGATACAGAGGAGCCCAAGAAGACGCCTGCGTGCGTGACATGAGGCTGAGCCTCTGTAATCGTTAAAGAGTGGTGAGAGAGAGAAGCAACTTTTGTCAAACCGAATGTTGTTTCCATCAAAGAGAACTCCGTCGTTCTACTGTTCCTCTTCTTCCTCCACCTGCTCTGCTCCGATTCCTCCCTGCCCAGTCCTATCCCCTCTGCTATCTCTCACATCTGGTATCAGAGACACCCTTCCTCGGTCCTTCCGTTCGTGCATCCTCATCCCATCGATCGAATAATCCAACTGAGCCGGTCGGTCTAACCCGTCGCAATCTGTGAGCTGCAATTTTGCTTCGGGATTCTGTAATTCCCCTATCGGGATAGTTCGATTTGTGGCGGATTGCAGTTCTGGATCGATCCGATTCCTCCCTCTCCCACAGCCACTACACCCGATTGAATCGACAGCGCGACACCATGAACCCCGAATCCAAGTTGCTTCTCGACGAGCCGGACAAGCGGTTCGCGGCCGCCCACAAGCGCTTCGACAGTCTGGAGCGCCAAATCCAGAACAACCACGACTCCACCTCCACCAGGATCCAGGCTTTGGAGAAGGCCGCCCAGGACTTCGACGAGTGGCGCCCCGGCTGAAAGTCCCTAGTTTGATTTTGGCTAATTGATGAAACCTAGGACTAACCTTTGTATCTAAGTGGATGATTTAGATAAAGGTGGTCATTGAATATGAGACATGACATTGACTCATATGACCAAGATGGTGAAGACCAAGATGAAGCTTGGCTCGATGGATCGGTTGTGAAGGTGAAGGGCTAGTCGAGGCTTTGAAGCGAAGGACCATGCGATGGTGAAGCTTGAGCAAGACTTGGCGCCGATGGACCGATGCAACGGTGAAGAGCAAGTGAAGTCAAGGTTGATGGATCGAGACGGTCATGTGATGATATGAAGTGGATCATATCATTTGGAGAAACAAAATGGGCTCAAGGCAAAGGTATAACCATAGGGTCATTTTGTTTTACACTCAAGACACCATAGAGGGTGTGAGTGGTTTAGGATCGATAGCCGAACTATTAAGAGGGGAAGTCTTATCGGTTATTCGACGCATGGGTGCCACTAGGTGAATTCATGAAGTGCATTGCATGTAGGGCCTAGTAAGCTAACTGGAAAACCTTTGAAAATGTTTGAGAAAAAGCTAACACACAAGCACATGGAGATGTACACTTGTTGGTGTTGGCACATTTGCAAAGGTGGCGTTGGTCGCGCTGTGGTTTGCTGGTAGAGAGGGGTTTGGGTTCCTCTCTCCCTCCCGCCGAGCGTGCGAGCGCGGGATTCAGGCAATTTCGGGGAAATGAAATGCCTATTTTCCACTACGCCGGAAGTCAGAAAAGAAACGGAGGCGAACGGAGGTCACAGAGGTGACCGGACGCTGCACCGGACGCGGTCACAGTGTGACCGGACGCGTCCGGTCAGTACAGCGAGGCAGACAGGCACGTGGGCTAGGGTTTGCAACCGGAGCGTCCGGTCACTTGCGGGACCGGCGCGTCCGGTCAGGCGCCCTGAGGGAACAGCGGTTCGCAAGGTCGATCGGACGCGGTGAGCGTCCGGTCACACACGATCGGACGCGTCCGGTCGTCAAGGGAGCTTACTGGACTCCGACCGGACGCTGGCACTGTCGCGTCCGGTCATTCTCTGGAGCGCGTCCAGTCATTGCTTCGCAGGCGCGCTGTACAGTGCGACCGGCGCGTCCGGTCGGTTGAGGGGCGCTTCCGGTCGGTTGAGTGGCGCGTCCGGTCATCGCGTTTGACCGTTAGCGTGCAGTGACCGTTGGAGGATCTAACGGTCGCGTTTGAATTCGGTGGACACGTGGATGGCGCAGGGCGACCGGACGCGGTTGAGCGCGTCCGGTCAGTTTCGACCGGCGCGTCCGGTCGTCCCGAAAAAACGGTCAGTGGAGTTGCAACGGCTCTATTTGTTTGGGATGCTTATAAATACTTGTTGGCCGACCCTTGGGGAGGTCACTTGGCATTTCTAACACTCTTGTGCATCCTTTGAGCAAAAGCATCTCCTCCCAGTCATCTCTCTTGCTTGATTGCAAATCAAAAGTGAGATTGAGTGATCCCAAAGTGCATTGCATAGCTTGAGGGCATCTAGTGGCACTTGTGGGTGGTTTAGCCGGTGGATTTCTTGTTACTCTTGGAGGGTACCGCTCCTAGCCGGCTTGGAGATTGTTGGAGGCGTTGGCAAGAGAAGGTGATTGTTCTTGGCCACCTCCGGTTGATTGTGAGAGGTTCTTGTGCTTTCCTCGGCGGGACGCCAAAAGCAACTCTAGTGGAATCCGCGTGTCATTGAGTTACCTCACTTGAGAGTGGTGTCTTGCGGTGCCTTGCGGGGCGTGTCTTGAGGGGCAAGTGACTTGAGGGTCACACTGAGGAACCATCTAAGTGTTGGTCGACACAACCGGTGACGTAGCTTGTCGGTGCACAAGTGAACACCGGGTGAACAAAAATATTGTGTCTCTTGTCTCCCGGTGATTGGTCTTCATATTGTATTGTTGTCAATATTGATTGATTGTATATCATCTTGGTGATTGGCAACATCTTCTCTCCACCGCCGGTATAAGAATCATAATCCTCTCTTGCACTTACTTTTACTAGATTATGTGTAAGCTCTAGTGGTAGCTTTGCTAGTAGTTTTGTTTAGCTTGTTCTCTAGTGTAAGATTAGTGACATAGCTCTTGTGTGAACTAGAGATCTTAATCTACTAGACTTGTGGATAGGAGGCTTGCATCACAACCTTTGGCTAAGCAAAACTCGCTTTACGCCGTTTGTTGTTCTAACAAGTTTGCTTAGTGGTATTTGTAGAATTTTTATAGGCTATTCACCCCCCATCTAGCCATCTAGGACCTTACAAGTGGTATCGGAGCGGTGGTCACCGTTTTAATCAAGGCCTAACATCCTTCGGTGTGAAAAATGGCTCAAATTGTGTTCAATCATGTTGGGGGCAAGCCACCGTTCTTTGATGGTGTTAGTTCTTTTGCTAATTGGAAGAGAAAAATGACAATGTACCTTGGTTCTATTCATGAGAGAGTATTGCAAGTCACCGAGAATGATTTTGCTATCATTGATCCCGATCATCTCACCGATGAAGATAGAGCAAATAGAACATGCAATAGAATGGCTCTCAATACACTTTACAATGGTATTGACACAAAAGTATTTGAGGGCATCAAGGATTTGGAATTGGCTAGTGAAGTATGGACAAGGTTGAGTGAGACATATGAAGGCACTAAGGTTGTGAAGAGTGCCAAGCTATATGGGCTCAAGAGTGAGTTTGAGAGCTTCAAGAAAAAGGATCATGAAACAATCATTGAAATGTTTCATAGATTGCAAGTGATAGTCAATGATCTCAAGAGCTTAGGGCACAAGACTCAAGATCAAGATTTTTGTCACAAGTTCTTATTGAGCTTACCTAGAAGATTTAAGATGTTGATCATGATGTTGCAAAGAGATGGGCTTGAAGCAATGAAGCCTAATGATTTGCTTGGTGAAGTATTGACCTATGACAAATATGATCAAGATGTTGATGACAAGGAGAAGGTGGAAGATGAGAAGAAGAAGAAGACCGTGGCATTCAAGGCCACCTCCTCCAAGGGCAAAGCTACCATCATTGAAGAAGAAGAAGACAACAATGAAGATGGGGAATTTGAAATTGATGATGAGGCACTTGCTCTTGTAGTCAAGAAGATGGGTCACATGTTCATCAAGAGAAGAGGCTTTAAGAAGAGAAATGACAACTTCAAAAGAAATGAGCAACAAAGGAAGTGCTTCAATTGTGATAGCACCGAACACCTTCAAGCCGAATGTCCCTATGACAAGAAGAAGAACAACAAGAGGGACAAGTTCGAGAAGAAGAAGAGAGAAGCCAAGATGACATTCAAGAAAGGCAAAAATGGTGCCTATGTGATCACTTGGGAAAGTGAAGATAATGAAGAAGAAGAAGAATCATCCAACAAGGCTTTTGCTTCCATTGCTATCAACAAGAAGCCATCACTATTTGATTCATCCTCTTCATGCTTCATGGCTAAAGAAGCTAAGGTATTATATGATGAGAGTGATGATTAAAGTGAAATGGAATATACTCATGATAGTGATAATGATAATGATAATGAAAATGATGATGATGAACCAACTAAAGAACAACTATATGACTTGATGCAACAAACTAGAGACATAGCCATTGCCAAGGACAAAGAGTGTAAGAAGCTTTCAATAAAAGTAGCAATACTTGAGAAAGTCCTTAGTGAGCTTAAGACCACTCATGAGAGTCTAGTGGAAGACCATGAGGATCTTGGTAAGGCTCATTCCAAGCTTGAGAAAGCTCACTCATTGCTACTTGAGCAACAAGCAAAGAAGGAGGTTGTTGTATCATGTGATATAGGTGTTACATGTGATATAATTGATGAATCCTTTAATGAACCTATCATCATGTCAAATGATAACCCTTCTTATAGCTCTTCATCCACCACCACTAACTCTACCTCCACTACTAGTGATGGTTTCACTTGTGATGCCTCACTAATGGTTGAGAATGAGACTCTCAAGAGAAAGGTGGATGAGCTCACTCACGCCCTAGGCAAGGCCTATGATGGTGAGGCCCGCTTGCTTAAATGCTTGGGTAGCCAAAGGTTCTCTCTTAACAAAGAGGGATTGGGCTACACCCCCAAGAAAGGCAAGTCGGCCTTTGCAACTCCAAAGCCTAGCTTTGTGAAGGGCAATGGTCGGTTTTGCAATAGATACAAGCAAGTTGGGCACCTAGAGCATAATTGCAATAAAAAGAATCAAAGCAAGAACCTTGTTAATGCTATACCTTTTGATTCTTGCTATGTGCTTACCAAGGGTGTAAAGGGTGTGCAAGCTAAGTTTGTTGGTACACCAATTGTGGGCCCAAAGAAGAAGGCTATTTGGGTACCAAAGAGCTTAGTTACTAACCTACAAGGACCCAAGCAAAAATGGGTACCTAAACTTCATTGATTTGCTTGTAGGTCAATTACAAAGCCGGAGGAAGGCATTGGATTATTGATAGTGGGTGCACTCAACACATGACCGGTACATCAAGAATGTTTGACTCAATCAATGACAATGATAGTGGTGTTGATTCTATCACATTTGGCAATAATAAGAAAGGCAAGGTTATTGGCTTGGGCAAGATTGCAATATCAAATGACATGAGTATCTCCAATGTGTTGCTAGTTGAAAGCTTGGATTTCAATCTTCTATCCGTCGCACAAATATGTGATCTAGGCTACAAATGCATCTTTGGGGTTGATGATGTGGAAGTTATTAGTGTGGATGGTTCAAATGTGGCATTCAAAGGCTTTAGATATGAGAATCTCTACCTAGTTGACTTCAATGCTAGAGAAACTTCGTTGACAACTTGCTTAGTCTCAAAATCAAGCATGGGTTGGCTTTGGCATAGAAGGCTTGGTCATGTTGGCATGAAACAATTGAAGAAGCTTACAACTCACAATCTTGTCAATGGTTTGAAAGATGTTGAATTTGAGAAGAATAAGCTTTGTAGTGCATGTCAAGCCGGGAAGCAAGTTGGAAGCTCACATCCAAAGAAGAGTACAATGAGCACATGTAAAGCATTTGAGTTGATGCACATGGATCTTTTTGGACCAACAACATATACAAGCATAGGTGGCAACAAGTATGGCTTTGTCATAGTGCATGACTTCACAAGATTCATATGGGTATTCTTTCTTAGTGACAAAAGTGAAGTGTTTGACACTTTCAAGACATTTCTCACTAGAGTTCACAATGAGTTTGAGATTAGAATCAAGAAAGTGAGAAGTGACAATGGAAGTGAGTTCAAGAATACAAGAATTGAAGAACTTTGTGATCATTATGGTATTGGACATCAATTCTCGGCCAAGTACACTCCACAATCAAATGGCCTAGTTGAGAGGAAGAATAGAACATTGCTTGATATGGCTAGATCAATGCTTCATGAGTACAATGTGAGCCAATCATTTTGGGATGAAGCAATCAATACCGCTTGCTACTACATCAATAGACTATATTGTCATCCATTGCTAGAGAAGACCCCATATGAGCTACTTCATGGAAGAAAGCCCAATATTTCTTATTTTAGGGTTTTTGGTTGCAAATGCTATATCTTGAAGAAAGGCACTAGATTGGGGAAGTTTGACAAGAGATGTGATGAGGGGTTCCTACTTGGTTATTCAACTACAAGCAAAGATTATAGAGTTTGGAACAACTCAAGTGGCATTCTAGAAGAAGTCCATGATGTGCAATTTGATGAAACCAATGGGTCACAAGATGAAGAAGAAAATCTAGATGATATTGGTGGAACTCTATTAGTGGAAGCAATGAAGAACATGGACATTGGAGACATTAGAGTAAAGCAAGTAATTGATATTCAAGATGATGATAAAGATCAAGTGCTCAATTCACCATTCAAGCTAGTTAGTGACTCTCAAGTGCAAGATCATGGTGCTAGTTCTTCTCATCAAGATACATCAAGTGATCAACCAAGCTCAAGCAATCAAGTGCAAGTACTCCAACCACAACATGTTGCAAGAGATCACCCCATTGATAGTGTTATTGGTGATATTAGAAGTGGTGTGCAAACAAGATCAAGATTGGCTATGTTTTGTGAGCATGCATCATTTGTGTCAACCATAGAACCAAAGAAGATAGAAGAAGCTTCGAGAGATGCCGATTGGATCATGGCTATGCAAGAAGAGCTTAACAATTTCACAAGAAATGATGTTTGGGAGTTGGTAGAAAGGCCAAATGACTACAATGTGATTGGAACCAAGTGGGTGTTCAAAAACAAGCAAGATCAAGATGGCATTGTAGTGAGAAACAAAGCAAGACTAGTTGCTCAAGGTTACACTCAAGTTGAAGGTCTTGACTATGATGAGACATATGCTCCCGTGGCAAGATTGGAGGCAATAAGGATTCTATTGGCTTATGCTTGTGCACACAACATCAAACTATATCAAATGGATGTCAAAAGTGCATTTCTCAATGGGATAATCAATGAGTTAGTCTTCGTTGAGCAACCGTCCGGATTTGAAGATGACAAGAAACCTAACCATGTGTACAAGTTAAAGAAGGCTTTATATGGCTTAAAGCAAGCACCTAGAGCATGGTATGAGAGGCTAAGGGATTTCCTTCTCTCTAAGGGATTCAAGATGGGCAAGGTTGATACAACTCTATTCACCAAGAAGATTGGGAATGATCTATTCATATTGCAAATATATGTTGATGACATCATCTTTGGATCAACTAATCAAGCTTATTGTGAAGAATTTGGTGCTATGATGGCCAAAGAGTTTGAAATGTCTATGATTGGTGAACTTAGCTACTTCCTTGATCTCCAAGTAAAGCAATTGAAGAATGGGACATTTGTGAGTCAAGGGAAATACATAAGGGACATGTTGAAGAAGTTTGGAATACAAGATGCAAAGCCAATTTCAACTCCAATGGGTACAAATGGCAATTTGGATAGTGATCTTGATGGCAATATGGTGAATCAAAAGGAATATCGGTCTTTGATTGGAAGTCTACTCTATGTCACCGCATCAAGGCCGAATGTCATGTTTAGTGTTTGCATGTGTGCTAGATATCAAGCCTCACCTAGAGAGAGTCATCTCACGGCCGCAAAGAGAATATTGAGGTACTTGAAGCAAACAAGAGATGTTGGACTATGGTATCCCAAGGGGTCAAAGTTTGAATTGATTGGATATTCGGACTCCGACTATGGGGGTTGCAAGATCAATAGAAAGAGCACAAGTAGCACATGTCAATTACTTGGAAGATCACTTGTGTCATGGTCCTCAAAGAAACAAAATAGTGTGGCAATCTCTACCGCCGAAGCCGAATATGTGAGTGCGGGGAGTTGTTGTGCACAATTGCTATGGATGAAATCAACTTTGAAGGATTATGGCCTCAACTTCAAGAATGTGCCATTGCTATGTGATAATGAGAGTGCAATCAAGATGATACAAAACCCGGTTCAACATGGAAGAACAAAGCATATTGACATAAGGCATCATTTCATTAGAGATCATCAACAAAAGGGAGATATTGCCATTGAAAGTGTTGGCACCGATGATCAACTTGCCGATATTCTCACTAAGCCA
This sequence comes from Saccharum spontaneum, assembly GCA_022457205.1. Classification (NCBI taxonomy): domain Eukaryota; kingdom Viridiplantae; phylum Streptophyta; class Magnoliopsida; order Poales; family Poaceae; genus Saccharum; species Saccharum spontaneum. The sequence goes on along the minus strand of CM039600.1, from coordinate 27,960,525 downwards.
CTTGATGAAAAGAGGTTTTGCAAGCTAAGGAATGAATTGAACATTCTTGATTTCTCAAACATGAGTTGAATGCACCCCACCCACTTATTGACATGCCTCTCCTTCGACATTGCAAGGTAAAGTTGATTGACATGTCATTCATTCTATGCTAAGGACTTGCTAGAGCATGTAGACATGATAAGTGGTATGCATGAGCATTCATGATAAATCAAATGAATTTGATGGATATATGTTACCACTATTGCCTCTATGTTTGATTTGATCTAGTGGTGGCATATGACATGTTTGTGAGCTTGCACACCTAGTGTTGAATCTAGAAGATTTGCTATAAGTGTTTAATTCAACATAGGCAAGATAACACTTATTATGAGGTGTGAAGAAGCTTGTCTTTGGTTTAAATCGAATTAAATATCTTTGGCAAGTGTTCTAGGTTGAACCAAATTTGATATTTAACCTCTCCATCAAACTTTTTTTTCTTCTATCCACAATTTGATCCCATTTTTGGGTAAGTTGTTGACAAAGGGGGAGAGAAAAAGATGATTCAACATGATAAAGGGGTAAATAAAATTTTTGTTGAACACACGTAGGGGGGAGCAAGCTCATAAACAAAGTTGTTGCATTTGTTTGTGCATTTTCATATGACTTGCTCATTGCACATGTATTTAAATTCAATTTACATGCTTGTGTGGTGCAATGCTAGTATAGAACTTGGATGATGAAATGATCTACTAGCATGCATAGGAATAGTTTTACATGTGGTATCTAGACTTGCCTAAAGTTTTTACAAGTGGTCCAAGAACCTTTACATATAATGTTGATCTCACGGGGTTCTTGAGTTTTGTTGGATGTCTAGTTACTTCATGATGCTAAGGATGGTGTAAAAGGCAACTCCGATTGGTATCACGCTTCAAAGGTCCATTTCTTACACCTTAGCATCATTTTGGTAGAATTACTCTCCCAACACTTCTATCTATGCATATGTGCAAAGCTTTCAATCCAAACTCTATGCACATATGTAGGGGGAGCTAATGCTACCAAAACCGAGCTTGTGATAATTGTCCAAATTTTACTTATGAGCAAAATTGTCGGTGTTCAGACCCGAGGGGGTCCTAAACCGACGAGTAAAATGCTGCGTGTCCCTTTCCTGGATAGTGATGCAAGGAGAACACACGGGGGTTTATCCTGGTTCGGGCAAAAGAAGGCCCTACGTCCAGCGGGGGTGAGAGAGATTTGTATTTCCTTGCACCGAGGTGCTTGCGTAGGGGTTACAAGCTTGCGAGAGAGGGTGTCGAGCCCAAGTCTCAAAGGGGAAAAGAAAGAATACAAGATGATTGCTTGAGATGTTGGTCGCTACGTGGTGTGTGTCTAGCTGTTCGTCTGATCATCCTGTATTCCCCCCGTTGTAGAGCCCCGGCCTCCCCTTTTATAGGACGTGAGGAGACCAAGACAACGGGGGCCTTGAAACGACGTTTTGTCGATCTCTGTTTGAGATAACTGTAGCGACGTGCCCTAGAAGTGGGAGGCCATCCCTGGGCACGTGATGTCGTAGAAGGTGAGGTGCTGAAATGACCCGGAGCACCATGCCATACCGTCCTTTCTCCCTTGTTGCGCTGTGTCGGTGGTCGAGGTCGGGTCGAGGTAGGGTCGAGGCCGAACGGATAAGTCCGAATCCCCGGAACTACGGTATACGGACCTTGTCGTATCCTCCCTCGAGGGTTAATAGTGACGCACATGACGAGGCATGGTGGGAATAGTGACGTTTTTCACCTCCCATCACGGGATGGGCGGTAAAACAGTGAAAACTGACACAGGTATTGTTCCCACGCCGATCCAGACCGTGGCCATGCCGGTAGGTGATGGTTGGTAGGTTGCATTAAATGCTCTGACTTTTCGTCCCGTGGTAGGTAGAGACTGATGGGGTCGAGTGCCTCGACCCGGGCTCACGCGAGTCGTAACGCTCCCGGGGGGCGGTCGAGCCCCGCGCGGGTCGGAGCACGGTCGAGGCCTCCCGTCGAGGGGGCCTCGTACGAGCCGGAGACAGGACGCGGTCGAGGCATTTTGTCGAGCCGGCCTCGTACGAGGCGGACCTGTCGCACGTAGTGGGTTGTGACTTATCGTGACTTAGTCGTTTTAGTTTTTATTATCGTTAAATGTGGGTACCCCTATACTATTGGTACCGACAGTAGCCCCCGAGCCTTTAGGTGAGTGTGCGTTCACTCTCCTTGAGGCTTTTTACCGATGAACTGGAGTCATAGCGTCGTTTATCTTTTTTAGCAGGGATGCCTAGGTGTTCTCAGTACTTTTCCGGTGGGGGCGCGCGAGCGCACCCGCCGGGTGTAGCCCCCGAGGCCTCGGTGGAGTATTGAGAAAATCTCCTCCGAGGTCTTGTTTATATTTTATCGGGGAGTAATTGACGCGGCCGAGCCCCCGAGCCTCGCGCGCACGAGGTCGATCAGAGTCCCTACCATCTTTCGTTGTCCGTCCCTCGCGCTCTTCCTTCGGAAAGGAAGAGGAGGGGTGGGGAACATCGTACTACCCCGTTTGGGCGAGTCCGGCGATCTCCGGTGAGCTGCTAGCGGGGAGATTCGAGTGAGAGTTCGTGCTCCAGTCGTTAGGAGTCGGCTTGTGGCCCGGAGGCACTCTACGAAAATGCCAAGGAGTGGTCGTGCGGATGTCGGTTCCCTTCGACGGGATCCGAGGGCTCGTTGCCTCCCCCGTGGGGATTCCTGCTTCGACCTCGTCCTTCTGGCCTCGAATACGTCCTGGGGTGCCTCGAGAGCGTGGCTCGAGCCCTGGCCATGTATGAGCGCATCCCTGGTCGTCCCTTGCTCTGTGCTCGAGGGCGGCTGTCGAAACCCAGGTCGAGGGCCAGCCTCTGTCCCCTCGAGACTTAAAGCGGGCCCGGAGCCCGTTAGCGGAATCTCGGAATATCCGTCCGCGGATCTCGCCCCGCCCGTTTAGCCAGGCGCGCCTTTTTAGGGCGAGATCGGCGCGGTAGTGGGCGGCGTGGCGTTCGGTTGCTGCGTGGGGACGGCCACGTGCCCCGCTCCTGTAAGGCACGAAGGACGGTTAGGTGGGCGCATTTATTACGGGAAACTGTTCCTACCTTTTCGCGCGGCCGTTGAACTTCTTCCCGGTCTATAAAAACGAGGCCCGGGGGTCTGTGTTCCCCTCCGGTTCTTTGCGTTCTTGCCATCCTTTGCCTTAGGAAACCCTAGCCCCCTTGCGCTTTCCGTCCGCATCGCCGCCGCCGCCGCCCCTTTTCTCCACACTTTTCCTTCCCGTCGGCGCTGATGGCTGGAAAGAGCCAATTCCTTGCTACCGACGGCTGGGCCTCCTCTTCCGTGACGGAGAGGAAGCTGGAGGAGCTGGTCGCGGATGGGTTGCTGCGGCCGAGGACGAGCCGGTCGCGGCCGGAGTGGATCGCGCCGCCGTCGACCCATCGGGAGCCGGCCCCCCCGGAAGGCTACGTGGTGAGCTTCGTAAGCTTCCACGAACGGGGGTTCGGCATCCCGTCGTCGGTCTTCATGCGGGCGCTCCTCCACTACTACCGGGTGGAGCTCCACCACCTCGCCCCCAACGCCATTGCGCAGGCCGCCATCTTCGCGGCGGTCTGCGAGGGATACCTCGGGGTGGAGCCGCAGTGGAACCTGTGGCTCCACCTTTTCAAGGCCGAGCTTTTCGCGCGGAACGCGGGGGCGAAGGGCGCCTTCTACGCAGTGCGGGTAGGGAGCTGCGTCCTTCAGTTGAGGTCGAGTCGGACGGACCAGTATATCCCGGCGCGCCTCATCTCTTCGAACAGCGGGTGGCACACGGGCTGGTTCTACCCCCGCAACGACGAGAACCAGCTGCCGAAGTATACCGGCCGCGTGCTGACCGCCCGGGAGGACAACTGGGTGTACGGCGTGCCGGACGTCGAGAAGCCGCGCCTGGACCCGTTGCTGGCGGCGCTGCAGCAGCTTCGTGCTCGAGGCCTGACGGCGGCGGCAGTAGCGACGGCGTTCCACCGTCGTCGGGTGATGCCGCTGTGCCGACGCCGCCTGCGCCTCGACCAGATGACCCCGGAGGCGTCTTTGGAGGGGAGCCGGATGTCGCACGAGACCCTCACCCCCGAGGAGGGGCTTCGCCGAGCCCGCCGGATGGTGGGGACCTTCAAGGCGGAGGAAGCCGACCGGCTCCCCATGAGGCCCACTGAGGGATTCGAGCCCGTGGTAAGTTCCTTAGCACGTTTGTCTTTTAGTTCGGTTCGTCTTTGAGACCTTCCCCTAATCCGGTCGACGCCATTGTGCAGGACCTATCGGCGCTGCGGGAGACACGACCGCCGGTTCCGGAGGACCGACCTGCTCGGGATGCTCGACGGGAGCACGCCTCGAAGCAGAAGGCGGTCAAGGAATCGACCAAGAAGCGGGCGGCCCGGAAGTCCAGGGAGAAGGAGGCGCGGAGGAAACTCCGGCGCCAACAGGCCCTCGACGGGCTCCCTTTGGAGCCGTCGCCTTCCGAAACCATGTCGGGAGAGGACGACGGCAGCAGCGGCGAGGATGACGACGCCTTGTCGCGGTACGAGGCCGCGACCGGGCTGGGGAACCTCCCCGACATCCGCCCTCTGCTGGAGCCCCTCGCGGGGCCATCCTCCTCGGTCGTTGTGGTCGAGGAGGTCGAGGAGGACGACGAGGAAGAGGAGAGGAGGAAGAAGAAGAAAGAGGAGGAAAAGAGGGAGGCGGGCCCCTCGGCGGGAGGGGTCGCCTCGCCCCGGACCCAGCCAGAGGGGTCAACGGGGGCACCTGCCCCAGCCCAGGCCCCGCAAGCTCAGGCGGGGACGGGGGCGGGGGTGCCGACATCGTCGTCGGCGGTGCCCTCGTCAGGCGTGAAGACCCGAGGCCAGTTGGCCTCGGAGGCGCAGAAAGCGCGTAGCGGCGCGCCGGCGAGAGCCCCGAGGAGCGCCCGGTCCGCGGGTGGGACTGCCGCGAGGCCGCCGCTTGCGACCTCGAGCGGCTCGGACCGTGGGGGGTCGAGGCCCCTGGTGCCGATTTCTGGGTAAGTTTCTGAACAGAAAGGGACTCGTCTTATC